>PVKM010007063.1:0-42474 GCA_004027735.1 Carollia perspicillata | reverse complement strand
AGAGAGAGAGAGACAGAGACAGAGGAGCCTCCACCAATAATTAGTTCTGATTTAATTGTGGACCACCAGCAGCCTTCTCACTACTTGTTCACTCATGGTCCTTTGTTAGAAACATAACAAGGATGCTCACTCACCATCTCCACAACTATTTAACACTATGGTAGAGATATTAGTCTACATGATTTGACAAGAGAAAGGAGTTACAAGAAATGGAGAGAAAGAAGCACAGTCATTTCTACTTCTTAATGATAACTGTATATATGCATATAGTATTAAAACTTAGAATAATTGGAAAATCTATGGCAAATGATAAGGAGTTCTGGTAAATTAGTAGGATATACAATTAACATTAAAATTAGTATCTTTTTAGTAGACATTAAAACTAGTTAGAAACATAATTGATGACAAAACTCATTTTTGATAGATGAAAGTAAATAAAATACATAAATATTTATATAACAAGAAATAGCCTTAGGCTAAATAAAAACCTAGAAATCACTCCTGAGAAGAAATAGTGTGTGTGTGTGGGGCTCTGCCTGCAGGGCCTCCCCTCGCCCTCAGCCACTATGGATGAGAATAAGTCTACCAAGACATGATCTGCTTGGGGAGGAAAGGTGGTCAGTCTCTCAAAGGAGAAGGGCCAAGAGCCTTTTCCTCAGTGGGCTTTTATTGGGTTCGTTTTGCACAGGAATACAGGTAAAGCTCCTTAATCGTTATCAGGCATTAAGGATCAAACAATAGGCAACATACAAAGAACTCTGAGGGCCTATTGTGAGTCAGGGTCAGGTAGCTAAAGGGCCACAAAACTTTGGGGAACAAACTCACTTCTTGCTTGGACCCTTATCACGTAATTCAGAGCATTCTAAACAGAGCAGGTTTCACAGGATTTTACATATTCTTTCTTAGGCCTGATTGCCCCAGGAAACCCTTCCTTTCCAGCACAGGGTGGCACCAACCACTGGCATTGTTTCAGGCTTAAGTCACGCAGGGGAAGTAAAGCAGCCAAGAGATTAGGAGACTTCTCTCAGACAGAATGAGGACTCAGGCTTTGTCAAAACCGAGGGGCGAGGGTCCATCACCCCCTTTTGCTATAGCCCCCCAAGTCCTTCCCTGGGGCCTCCCTGTGATCATGCCTGTTTTAGGTCATTCCCCCCTTGGGGAATCTTACTTGTTATTGGCTAACAGACCAAGCATTGGGGGCCAGTTATGGGTGAAGTAATAGGAGCAGAAGCGGCACCCCTGCCAGGGAAATAAGCTTTGTCTCCTTAGTGGCTTATGGCCCAAAGGTCGCTCACTCAGCCTTAGCCATGGTGGAGTTACAGCTTCTGAAATTAGGCAGGGCAGTTCCCAACAAAATAGTAGTCTTGGACAAATGTCAAGATGTATGTTCTTAAATAGGAAAAACAATCAATGTAAACAAGGTATCAGTTTTCCTAAATTAATTTAAAATTTTTGGAGAAATTGATTCAGACTCATATAATGGTTTTTCTGTTCATCATATAATTAAACTAGAAGTCAATAACAGAAAGATAGCGGGAAAATACCCAAACTCTTGGAAATTAAATAATAACAATATGTGTCAAAGAAAGCTGCAACAGAATTAAATACCAAATTAATAACAGAAATAATTCTGGGAAACTTCCCGAATATTTGGAAATTAAGCAATACACTACATAACAATCTATTAATCTAATAATCTAAATCCATTTCAATGTGTAAAAAAGAGCATAAAGACAAATCAAAGGGAGAATCAGGAAATAGTTTTTAACTCAGGAAATACAAATACAGCATATCCCAATTATCAGATACAACTAAAGCTGCACTAGGACATTTTATGGATGTGAAAAGTGAAGTTTATGGAACTTAGGGAATGAATTCACTGCCAGAGACTTGAAAGTGCTTTTCTCCAATCCTTTCCCTAACTCTTGTTATGTACCTATGGTGTCTCATACAGCTATTGTTACAAAAAAGACTCACTGATAAGCATTAAAATTGCTAATGCTATTTAAAAATGGTACCATGAACATCCCAAAACCAGCAGAGAAAGCATTAGAATACTTGTTCTCATGTCTCCCTGTTACTATGAGCTACTTCATCATGTGCATATTTATAAATAGTGTAAGTTATGAATTTGTCTACAGTTTCCTTCTGGAGCAAATAACCCCCATGTATGCAGGAGGAGGAAACCATAAATCAGTTACTGCAGCAAATGATTGTTTTCTACTTTCTAATCAACACTGCCTAAATATCCCGCCTCATTTTTCTTATGCTACAATCTTACAGAATCATTACTCTTTCTTTAATTCTTACTCACTCATTGGAAGAAAGATTTATATTTCCTCATCATACACCTTGATTCTGTATTATTGCCCATGAAAAAATGATATATTAGTGGTGATATAATGCTCTGTGTGGTGCCAAATGACAGAGAGTCTATCTGGAAAATGCCAACCTGAGAAACAAGATAATTCTATTTAAATAAGAAGAGTGCTGAAGAGATTAGCCATGGGAGAGATTCGACAAAACATCTCATTTTTCTGCACAATACTATTCACAACACCTTGTACTTGTTAGCTGATGGACGGCAGCACCTGGGCATTGCTAAGGCTGAGAAATGAGGAAGGGGCTCATGGGACATTGACACGGATCAGTACCAGTGTCATCACTGTACTTGTAAGTTCAATGTGTAGTGATGCTCCCAGCCAATGTGATGGGTACATCATGTAAATATTGATAGGATGCAGAGATATGATCTGACCTGGAGTCAACATAGTTGATGATTGTGTTAATGTTATTATTATCATTTTATGAAATCAAACAAATTAATAGAAGAGAACATAATAGAACTCCCAGATTTCTCATTTCCTAAAGGTAGTATCTGAGACAAATTTGAACAAGTCACCAAAAGTCACACAGGCAGGCCATGGAGCAGTGTGGACCCCTACCCCTGAGTGATTTAGGCTATGCCTATCTGCCTCCCCTTAATCAATCTCAGTATTTCACTCAGTCTGCATACATTCCAGCTTTTATGCTTTGTAACAGGACTGGTAAACCACTGCATGCTCTAGTCTGGATTCTAGACAGGAGCATTTAGTCATCAGATGTTTAAAGAGTGCCTCTGCAGCAAACACTGTGCTAAGTCTGGGGATTAATTGGTGAACTAGGAAAATAGCAAAATGAATTTCTGACCTCATTGAACTTAAATTCTAATTGAGCTCTCTAGCCCCCACACACAAGAGTCCATAACATTCCTCCATTTGAGACATTTTTCTGGGGATTTAGAGAGCATTCTGCCCAAGTTAGCTTTGCTGAAAAGCATCCTAGAACACCATCCCCACATTCACACCCCCATATACTTGCAGTAAATAATACTGACAGTTGCTAATATTTTATTGAGCACCTATAAATGCTCCATGTGCTTTAGGCATACTCACACAATGAATTCCCAAAGATACCTTTCCTTTTACAGCCAAGCAAGCAGTGGCATAAATGGATCAGTGACTCTCAACTGCTAAGGTCTAGAAGCCAAGGGAAAGCAATGTGGCTTCAGAACCCACACTTGTCACCGACTGGTGGCTCTGCCTGCAGCTTTGCTGAGTTGCCCCTACAGCCTTATACTGAACACAGCTTTGACGCAAGCTTGAGTGCCCGCTTTTCTGTATTCACCTGTATAAACCTTTCCCTTCGTGAACACCAAGGGCACTTCTAACGTACTCCAGAATCTTCATTGGAACCCATACCATTCATCAGTGCTTAGGCCTTGCTGCATTCATTATACAAAAGGATAGTCTGCACTGTGGTATATTTATTTTACTCCTACTATGTACAGTGACCCATCACAGATGATTTATATATATTATTTTCAATTTTCACAATACCTCTATGAAGTGTATATTATTATTTATTTTAAGTATATTTTATTAATTATGCTATTAAAGTTGTCCCATTTTTTCTCCCCTTTATTCCATTCTGTCCTCACCCCACCACCCTCCAGCACTCTCCCCCCGATTAATTAGTTCATGTCCATGGGTCATACATATAAGTTCTTTGGCTTCTCTATTTTCTATACTATTCTTAACCTCCGCCCATCCATTTTGTACCTACCATTTATGCTTCTTATTCCCTGTACCTTTTACCTCACTCTCCCCCTGCTCCCTCCCTGATGATAACCCTCCATGTGATCTCCATTTCTGTGATTCTTTTCCTATTCTAGTTGCTTGTGTAGTTTGAAGTGTATAGTATTATCTACATTAAACAAAAAAATTTGGTAGTTTAGTGATTTGCCAAGGCCACCTATGTCCTTTGTCGGGCTAAGATTCCGGGGAATCTAATTTCTAAACTCAATGTATTTTAACTACATACTACTTCTTTTGATATTGAAAGACCCTGCACGTGACTACATCATTATCAGAGAAAAAAATGTACCTATCCGTATACAAGGGAAGAAACAAACCAATGCCCCTACAATTATATTATGGTGTCTATGCTACTTTCCCACTGCAAACCTGAGCATAGAACATGAATGTATTACTCAGTGCTGGACATCAGAAGTATGAAATGGGCCTTGCTGGGCTAAACTCGAGGTGTTGGGAGGGCAGCGTTTCCTCTGCAGGCTCTACAGGACAATCTGTCTCCTTGCTTTTTCCAGCTTCTAGAGTCTGTCCGCATTTTCCTCTTCCTGCTCCGTTCCATTTTCAAAGCGGGCCACAGCCAGTCACATCATTTGCACACTGCATCATCCTGATATGGACTCTTCCTTCCCTTTTTCACGTATAAGACCCTTGGGGTGGCATTGACATGAGGATAGTCCCCCCTCTCAAGGCTGGCTGATTCACCCTCTCTGAAACATCATTTCTTTCTTGCTATGTAACATCATGTACATTCTGGGAATTCGGATGTGGATATTTTGGGATGAAGAGCATTATTCTTCCCACCACAGTGTTGTAAACCCAATTCCTTTACTTAACTAACACTCCTCCACTGCCTACCTGTATCAAGAACTATGGCTAGAGGGGTGTTTTAGATAATGAGGTAAAGAATGGAACCGTAACGGGAGGGAGTCAGGGAAGGGTTTCAACAAGGTATGACTGTAGCTTGAGTGTAGAAGGAGAAGCAGTGATGAGTCAGTGTGAAGTAGCTGGGATAGAAGACAGAATGGAGAAGAAGTTGGTAAAGCAAAAATCAGTCACCTAATTTGTATTATTAATTTGCTGACATTCTATCCAATAAATACTATTTGCAATATGTTGTAAGGAATTAGCAATGGCACCCAGATTTTAAGCAATTTCACAGCCTTTCAAGTCTAGGAGATCAAGCTATGCAAGCTGTGATATTTAATCCAACTGTTTAGTTCTATTTGGTTAAAATATTAGATTCTTAGATGAAAAATAATCTCGGGAGTGATAAACTCTATTTTTCAGCAAAAACAGTCCAGGTGTTCCTTGATGAGACTAAGAACTACGAGGTTAGAGCAACTATTGTTACTTGTAAGAATAACAGAAAGAAAATACAAATGCACTGACTGAAAACTAGCAGTGAACCCCTAGTGGGTTCCTCCTGCCTCTTCCTACTGTGGGCAGACTCCCAAAGCTTAGGCTGTTGTTTCCCAGGTTTTCCCTAGGAAAGAATACATGGTGACGTCTAGGTACTGACCACGCAGTGACAACCTGCAAGCCATGTCATATGAAGCATGGTTTAGGCTCTACGTGGTAAAGTCATTGTAAACAGAACAAATGCAGCAGGGAACATCACGCCCATCTTCTCACCCTCTTAGACTGCACCAGACCTTGTAAGCAACCTCTCAGAGAGCCTGGCAAATACCTTCAGTCACGGCTATGCTTTAGAAATTGCTACCATCTTTTAAAAACATTACCTTGTATAAGAGTTATCACTACCATTTTTGGTACTTTATAACTTACTTTCATTATTTTATTTTATTTTTTTCTGATCCTCCCAGAAACACCGTCAAGGATGTAGGAAAATATGTTTTCTCAGCACCTGGACAACTTCACATAGAAAGTATCAAATAAATATGTATCATATAATGAATGTTTCATAGATAAATGGAATCTTAAAGTAGCTAGATATATTTATGACATTTGAACACATCTTTCACTTTTTATTTTTTTATATTATTTATGAATTCATATTCAAAATACTTCCTCATTGTTAAAGCAACCCATCTTTCCGTTACCTCCTTCATTGCCTTAAGTCTTACAAAATCATTTCCCAACTAAAAAACAGAGTCACTTATACTGCCTTCAAATTTTAAAAATATGAGTAGGTAAGTGAGTGCATATAAGAATTCACATCCCAAAGGGAAGTTGTTTTTGCCTGGTAATCAGGCGCAGAAGGAGCCAGAATAGACATAAAACCTGTGCCCGTGAGGATATTATGAGGTCAATCAAGAGATTTCAGAGCTCTCTGCAATTTCACTACTTGAAAAAACATCTTCTTCCATTCATGAGATTACAGTGGCGGTCACCATTTTGCAGAAGTATTCAGAGTCTCAGCCCCAGTCACAGCTGATGAACCATTAGTCGAGATCAGACCAAAGTAGTGTAATCAGAGACCTTTCTCCTGGAATGGGGAACCAAGAAGAGAGTATTTCTGGATCATATGAGCAGCTATCTACAGGGCACAACAAATCCAGTCTTCAGAGAAAGATAATATAGAAAATATAAATCAAACTCTTAGAGGACAGAAGAACAAAGGAAAAAAATGAAAGAGACTCTTGGTCATCTTTCTACTTGCTGGTTCTAGAAATTTCCTCAGCCCAAGCTGCACTCTGATCTTTTGGTTCCTGTAGTCACCACTCTCTTTTCTTTTGAACTTCTCAGTTGCCATTAACATTGGCCTGCATCGGTGTGCACTGCAATCAGTTCAGTGTGAAATCCCTGTGGGGCAAGGGGTTTTGTTGGCCTGGTTCACGTCTGTGCCCTTAGCACCTAGAATAGTGTTTGTGCATAGAAGTCTCTCAGCAAGTAGCTGTTGAATAAATGAATGAATTGAAAACAACAACAATATTCTGGGGAAAATGTACACTCTAAGATAAAAGAAGAAAATACGAGGTTCTAAGATAAAGCAAGTAACCACTCCAAGGTCTGGGCCACTCAGTGAGACCAATCACTTCTCCTTGGGCAGTGACTCATAGAAAGAGGGAAACAAAATCAGCATTCCTTAGCGAGACATTTCTGTGTTACTTCTCAGAGATGCAAATAAGATTTTCAAGGGTAAATTCGTGGAAGAATAATTTTCCTTATTGTTCACTATGCCTATTTAGGAGACCAACATTTTAATGACCATGTACAACATTTAGAGGGCAAGGTGTATCCAACTTAGAGTAGGCTGTCATAAAAGCTATGTTTGGGAAAACATAAAATAAAAAACATGATTACCCAAGACACAAAAAATAAGGTGATTTTAGGGGTCCAGACAATATTCACCATACTGGACAAGAGTTTGTGTGGCAGTTGAACTGTAGGTGAGACTAGATAGAAGTAGGTAGGAGATTGCATCACTAAGGGTCTTAGAATCATAACAACAAAGTATGCATATTTACACATAAGTAACTGAAAACCATGGACAGCTATGCCACACTTTACAATGACTCTCCATCTCCCAATATTGTGATTTATTCATTTTCTGCCCATTTGACCTCTGGGCAGCACTCACCGCCCCTCCTTTGGAGTGACAGATAACTTAAAGAAATAGCTTACATTTTAAGTTCCTCAGTCCATTAATTTTCTCATGGTACGTTGCTTGGTTGATGTATTTCTCTATATTATTTTAGAAGTATAATTTTAGTCATTTATGACTTGCAGAAGAATAGAATGTCTCTACTGCATATATTTAAAATGAAAACTAAATGTAGTTCACAGTGTAAAAAATACTAAGAAAAAAAAAACAGTACTCCAGTTAAAGAAACTTGGCTTCTCAAGCTAAATTACAGTTTCACAGAAAAACTGCAAAAGGGTAGAAGTAATTTGGCTTAAATTGGCGTGGCAGCTACAGACCATGTTTGTCTTCTCTTTGAAAATCACCAAAATCACACTGGAGTGCATCAGATTGGGAACAAAATAATTTTTTGGACTGAAAACTCTGTTTCATTTCTAAACTATGCTTGGAATTTTCCATAGAAGCTGGATAAAAGTAAGCCATTAGTCCTATGTCCTAGAAAACTAAGTACTTCTACAGGCTTCTTAAACACATGAGCTAATCCTTTGCTGTATTTCAAATATTAATATTTTCAATTTGTTTAATTTCCTCTCCTTATGGAAAAGACCAGGATAAAGTAGGACTAGCCATCTGGAGGCTGCATGGCTGAGCAGATATGAACACAATCTTTGCAGTCAGAATGGGTGTGTTTTAGTCCAGGATAGAGTACTTACCAAGATGAAAATTTGGGTGTTAGTTACCAATTTTCTCCATATCTCAAAATCCTCATCTTACAAATGGTGCTACTAATTATACCCATCTCAAAGCATGGCTAAAAGGACTGAATGAGATACTGTTTGTAAGAGCATGGGTCTTAGAGTGAGCACTCAGTAAAATGTTACTCTCTTTTTAAGCCTTTTGGATTTTCAAGGTCAGGACAGCATGAGGAGACAGAGCCTCTTACAATTATGAATTGTAAGTGCAGACCACCAAGCTCTAGTCTGTATCTAAAGAAGGTGACGAAGCCAAGGAAAAGATGCATTAGCACGTGGGGTTCTGGGCAGACCATGTAGTGTGTTAAGTTTTATAATATGCCTATATGTGAGATATGTATATATTATTTTATAATATGTGTACAGAAAGAGATAACACAAATATGTGATAACACTTGTGATGGTTAATTTCTATAGCAACTTGATGGGACTATGGGGTGCCCAGGTATTTTGTCAAAGGTAATTTGGGGCACAGCTGTGGGAGCATTTTTTTTGAATTGGTAGAACGAGTAAAGCAGATTGTCCTCCCTCATGTGGGAGCCCCATCCAATTAGTCGAAGACCTGAGCAGGACCAAACAACTGACCCTCCAGAGAGAGGTGGGGAAACCCTGCTGCCTGACTGTGGAGCTCGGACACTGGGCCTCCCCTCCCCTCAGGCTTCAGCGGCAACACTGGCTTCCATTTGGTCTCACGCCTGCCAGTGTTTGGACTGGAATTTCACCATTCTCTCTCCTAGATCTCTGGGTCATCAGCTTAGCTCCTGCAGACCCTGGGACTTCTCAGACTCCATAATTACGTAAGGTAATTTCCAGTAATAAATGGATCTCCCTACACACATAAACGTGCATACATGTACACATTTACATATGCAAATCCTATTGGTCTGTTTCTTTGGAGAACCCTGAGGAAAACATCAAGAAAAGAAAGAAGACTTGACATTGGGTCCAAACAGGAGTCTAAATCAAGAGAAAGCAAAAATCCCAGGCCCGAGCCTTGGTACCTGTGAGGGAATATTTCCTGCCCCTCACCTATAACTAGAGTCCATTTTCATTATTTATGAGTTCTTATTAGTTGTAAGTTAGTCTACAAGCTACAATCTGTAAACCCCTAGTTAATACTCAGAATACTTTCACAGTTCATAGAAATACGCAGAATGGCCAAAATGCACATTTCCCCTGATGCCGGCAGGGTGATGATCCATCTTGTTTTAGCTTTCACCACTTAAACAAGATTCCTTGTTGGGATCTACCTGGTACCCCATTTTTTTCATCCTTGTGCTTTTTGTTGTGATTTCACTGTTTAAAATGGCCCCAGAGCCTGGTGCTGACCTGCTGTCTAAGGTTTCTAAGCACAGGAAGCCGTGATGGGCCCCGTGGAGAACACAGGCGAGCTCGGTGAGCCTCCTTTGGGCGCAAGCTGCAGTGTTGGTGGCCTCAAGTTCTGCTAATCAATCAAAATTATGCTCAGGCATCTTTAACTCAACAAGACATCATATTAGGCCTGTATGATCAGTTGATGAAAATGTTATCAGAGGCTGACAGAAAACTGTGTTCTTTTTAGAAATACTTGTTTAATGTTCACTAATTCAATGCTTTCAGTGTTTTATGGTTGAAACAAAAGAATTTAAAAAAGCAATTATTCAGCAATTCATAGTTTCCAAAATCTTTACTTCTCAGTATATAGTATCATGGAATCTGCACCTGAAATAAGACTTTAATGCCTGTTTCTCAGACATATGGGTTCCATGAGGGTCAGAGAAATAAAAATGGTTTATTTAATGATTACTCAGAGAGCAGGTGACAGAGTGCAGATTCGAAAACTCTCAAGCTTGTGATTTTTTTCCCATGGGATCAGACCTTTCTGAGCTATCAAATGAACCATCCTGAATTGCTAAGTGGGGCCAACGAGCTGGCATGGAGTCAGAGCAGAACCAGAGTGGTCACTGGAGAGGCCAGGCCCGACCAGCCTCCGGCTGAGCTACCCCTTTGAGTACAATGAATGGAGAATGAGGTTACAGGTTATGGCTGAGAATGCAGCTCAGAGGACAATGACAGCAACCAAAGGAAAGAATGGCCACCATTTATTTAGGATGATAGATCCAAAGGATCTTATTTAAAGGGTTTACAATTAAATTTACTCCTAAGTATTTCAACATTTTTTGTTTTATTATAAAATCTTTTTTCTCCTGGTTGGTGTAGCTTAGTGGATTGAGCATGGGCTGCAAACCAAAGGGTCGCCGGTTTGATTCCCAGTCAGGGCACATGCCTGGGTTGTGGGCAGGGCCCCTGGTGGGGGAGCACTTGAGAGGCGGCCACACACTGATGTTACTCTTCCTGCCTTTCTCCTTCCCTTCCCTTCCTCTCTAAAAATAAATAAATGCAATCTTAAAAAAAAGTTTTTTCTTTCATTATATATTTAATTTGTTTATTTTGCCTATGAAAGCTATCAATTGACTTTGTACCCAGAAAACTTATGAATATGAATGCTAAAATTGCATTATTTACATTGTATCCCCAACGCTTGCTAACTTTTCACTTTTCCCAGCATGCTCTGTTTCTTCTAATTCCTCAGTTTCTCTAGGTTCTTTCCACCCTGCTATCCTTCACAATTCTGTCACCTCCAGCTGCGTACTGCTACTCTTTGTTGTTGCTTTTCACATAGAAGATCAAAAGGAGTCACACAGATTTCTACTGATCATTTACTAGGCAATTGCAGTAATACAAGAGAAACAATTTTGGGTAAGGGAGGTAAATAGACAGATTCCAGATAGGCATAGGATAATAGGTGGTTATGATTTAATGACTGACTAATTGATTGAATGTGGGGTGAAGGAAAAGTGGAAGTATACTGGGTAACACAATGAAATTTTGGTCTCTTGGCATGTAGCTGAGTACAAATTAGAAGTTGCACATAATGAAGCCAATTGTATTTAGTTAGGGGAAGGTAAAGAAGGGGTTATTGACCAATGAGAAAAGTTTGTAAGTGCTGTGATGCAACATTTATTGCATGCCATGGTTGGGTTGAGAACAGTGGGGAAAATGTGGTACAGGGGTAAGAGACTAGAAGCTTCCTGACAGTAAGAGCTATGCTCACCATTGCTTCCTGTGATTTTCTACAAAAATGTATCCCCTCAGGAACCATTTTGTTCAGCTTTTCACACTTCTCATGTGGTTCTAGGAAAAGCTCCCAAATTCACCACTCCAGAATTATATCCCAATTAGTTGCTGAAAATTAAGTTTACAATTTTCTTTTTGAGGTGATTCATTTAGGATGGGCAGAGTTTTGATGTCGGTCAATAGAATGTAAGGGGAATTCTAGAGTAGGATCTGTTTCCCAGAAGACAACTATCTCATCCCTCTGATCCTTGCCATTCACGGATAACGATGCCAAAACTGCTCCTGTCCTGAGCAGAGGCCAATACAGAGAGAGAGCAAAGTTAATAAAACCAAAAAGAAAGACAGCAGAAGACCTACCACAGTGACCTCCACTATTGATCATATTGTATAAGAAAATTTTGCCCTGGCCAGTAGCTCAGTTGGTTAGAGCACTGTCCCAATACATCAAGGTTGCAGGTTTGATCCCCAGTCGGGGCACACACAAGACACAACCAATGAATGTATCAAGAAGTAGAACAACAAATCAATGTTTCTTTCTCCCCACTCGCTTCTTCTCTCTAAAATCAAAAAATAAAAATTAAAATTAATTTCTTTGTTACTTGATTTTAATCAGATTTCTATTACTTTTAGCAGAAAACATCCCAAGAGAAAGGATCAATTGAATACTACAGAATAAATGACATATGACAGGCATTCAGCAAAAAGGGTAAATCATGAACAAATAAAACCAAACAGATGCATGAAATAAAGTTTGCAAATCTTTTCAGTCATTTGCGTCCTGTAGGGTAATCATGGTAAAGGCATATTCTCAATGCCTATTGATGCAATTAGGGTTATTTAGCCACATCTAATGATTCATGGGGAAATACAACATGTGCACATCCACTTCTATGAATGCTTATTTTTATAGAAAGCTGAGACAATTTGGATAATAAAAGGATGATTGCTTTGCAAGTTAATTAATATGCATTTAAATTATATCCATTTTATATGATGCCTACGTACAATCCCAGTTTTATGAGGGACATCAACTATGTGCTTGAGAAATGGCCATTTTTATGTATGCTTTGGATCTTCGGCACAGTCTCCTCTCACCTCTCATGGTTGTGGTGTATGAGAACAGAGAGGCTAAACTCCAGTTAAAAGGTTAGACTACATTCGATAGGTGTTTCTTAGTGGAGAATCTCACTGGTGATTGATCGTTTCTAATGATACAACTAAATGTTTCTCTCCGACGCTAGGAAACTTTTAATCTCAACTCAGAAAGCCTCTTAACAGCACTTTATTGTGGCTGGACCGCACTGGAGAGAGAAATGGATGATGAGCATAAATCCACGAGTGTTGGGGCTCAATTATGCTTCCATAAGAAAAGCCTAAGCTAGCTCACCAATGCACTGTATTTACCCATTCATTGCTTTGAAATTCTATGGCCCCACAGGGCATGCCATTTATTTGAAGAATGGTGTTTTTTCTTAGTGTCTGCATTTGCTCAGGTGGATTCTCTGACAGTTTGTTTAAAGGAAAAAGTAACAACTAAGGAGGTACTATGTCACTGAGAAACACTTCTGAATTATTTTCTTGTGATCTTTACAGTCACGTGTAAGAGGAAAAATAGGGGTAAACTGGCATCAAATCCTTTCTTAAATTATTACTTCTCTCCTTTATTTATCCCGGCACATTTTAGATAAAGAGATCTCCCTTGGCCATTTCATAGTTACCCCTTCTGACTGGCTCCAGATTCCCTCCTTTTCTCCTTCTTCCCGCCCAGCTCCCCACAGTCTTTTTTTGTTAAAGTATAGTTGACATACAATGTTACGTGAGCTTTTGGTATACAACTCAGCAATTCTCCATTTCTATAACTTACGATGTGGTCACCACAGTATGTCCAGTAACCGACTGTCCCCACACCAAGTTATTATGACATTGGTGAGTGTCCTCCCTGTGCTGCCCATTACATCCCCTTTGCCCCTCCTCCTTCCAACCCCAACATTCCAGTGGCCACAGTTGTTCTCTGTATCTGAGTCTCTTTTTTCTTTTTGCTTTGTTTTGTTTGTTCAGTTGTTCTGTTTATTTTTAGATTCCACGTATCAGTGAAATCATACAGTATTTGCCCTTGTCTGACTTATTTCACTTCATAATATCCTCTATGTCCATACATGTTGTCGCAAATGGCAAGACTGCATTCTCTCTTATGGTTGAATAATATTCATCTATTGATGGGCACCTAGGTTGCTTAGGTTGCTTCCATACCTTGGCTGTTGTAAACAATCCTGCAATGACCATAGGTGTTCACATATCTTTTCAACTTAGTGCTTTTGTTTTCTTTAGATAAATGTCCAGAAGTGAAATTTCTAGGTCATAGAATAGTTGTATTTTTAACTTTTTGAGGAAATTCCTTATTGTTTTCCACAGTGGCTGCAGCATTTTACAATCCCCCCAACAGTCCACAAGGATTCCCATTTTTCTACAGCCTCGCCAACATTTGTTATTTGTTGACTTTTTGATGAGAAGCATTCTGACAGCTGTGAGGTGGTATCTTACTGTGGTTTTGATCTGCATTTCCTTGATAATTAGTGATGCTGAGCATCTTTTAATATATCTGTTGGCCTTCTGTATGACCTCTTTGGAGAACTGTCTACTCAGGTCACCTGCCCATTTTTAAATTGGATTTTTTTTAATGTGAGTCTTCAGAGTTCTCCATATATTTTAGAGATGTTCCTTTATTGGATGTGTCATTTGCAAATATCTTCTCCTATTCAGCAAGTAGTCTTTTCATGACTTCCTTCACTGCACAAATGATGTTTAGTTTGACACAGTCTTATTTGTTTATTTTTGCTTTTGTTGCCCTTTTCCAGAGAGATAAAACCAGAAAAATATTGCTAAGACTGATGTCAAAGACTTGACTTCCTACGTTTTCTTCTAGGAGTTTTATGCTTTCAGACCTTACATTTAAGACTTTAATCCATCTTCAGTTGATTTTTTTATGGAAAGAAAGTGGTCCATCCAGTTTGCCCAATACCATTTACTGAAGAGATGTTCATTACCCCAATGCATATTCTTGCCTCCCTTGTAAGTTAAGTGACCATGTAAGCGGGGTTTATTTCTCTACACTCAATTCTGTTCCATTGATCTATGAGTCTTTTTTGTGTGTGCTAGCATCATGCTGTTTTAATAACCATAACTTTGTAGAGTAGTGTGATGTCAGAGGGGACATCCAGCATATGGGGAAATAAATCCGGCAGTGCTGAAGGGGGATCTGGGTAGCTTATCATAGCAATGACGATGGCAGCTCACACTAAATTTATCACTCTGTATTAAACGGAGTAAGTAGGATGCTTTGTCAGTGTATGGCCTAGCTACAAACAGATGGATCTGGATTTAAGGGCTAATCATTTGGCCAGTGGTTCTCAACTGGGGGTGATTTTACCCAGCAGAGGACACTTGGCAATGCCTGGAATCAGTTAACTGGTCGAAGGAGCTTCTGGCATCTATTGGGTAGAGCACTGGACTGGTACTAAACATCTTACAATGCATAAAACAGCACAACAAAGTGTTATGTTTTACAAAATATTAGTAGTACTGAGGTTGAGAAACCCTGATCTAGAATCTGTGAATGCTCATTCTGTTCTCTTATTGATGTATTGATCAATTGTATCTATAACACTCCAATTTCTCTTTAAACAAAAGGAAATGCATTACTTTTAACCTAAATAATACACATTATCTTTTGTTTCCTGTGACACTAAGAATGCCTTGGTTCTAGTCATTTTCCTGCCTCCTACAAAACTAGACACGTTTTAGACAAAATAGTCTAGTCACTAATTCAAAGGTTAGACAAAGTACATAATGTACATCTTCTCCCAGGTAATATCAAGAAGAAAAGAAAGGCTGAATCTAGCTAATTGCTAGATTGCACATAATGCTTCATAATATCTAACTATAGGAGATCAGCAATAAAACAAAGGTTGAAAGGATAATACAGGCATCCTTTTAATGCTTTGTTTAAGTGTCTCTCAGTAGCCTCTCAGGCTAAAACCCAGGGCGTACCTTCATTCTCCAAACAGTGACCCAAATTAGGGAAAAGAGAAGGTTGGGACTGCTGTCATAAGCACTTAAACGACAATGACAAGCCTTTGTAGTGTACATATGAATGTGTGTGCTATGCATTCAAAAGAGGCTTTGCAAACCGCCGTGTTCACGATGAAAAGGTGCTAGAAAGAGCACAGGAGGTGGTAACACATGTTTGAAATGCTTCTGCACCACTGACAAACTCTGTGTCCTTGCCCATGTCACTTGCTCACTGAACCTGTGTCCTCACTTTAATATGAGAAAGAGGCATACTTCACAGGTCAATATTCACATGCACACATGTGTGCATGCCCATATGTCTAAAGTTTAAATGCAGTAAATTACTAAATGCACATAAAACTACCTAGCATTGCGCTTGGCCCACAGTAGTTGCTCAAATACCAGGTGAATCTTAATGACTAGCACTCAGCCCTACCTCAAAAGACAAGAACATCTTGCAAGTAATTACATCTGTCTTCTAAGATAACCATTACTGTTTGGCAACACGGTAGGGGCTCCCAGTAGAAGCAACCTTGCTCTCACTGCATCTGCTCCAGAGAAATCAAGAAATAATTACCTTTTCATTAGGAGACTTGATTGATGTAGCGACCTTCCCTGTGGCTGTGGGGAGATAAACTGGGCCACGGAGAATAGCCTGGGCTTTATTCTGCCTTGATTATTCCTGCTACGGGACTAATTTGAGTTCTGGGTGCAGTGAGTGCCACAGCTGATTATAGTGAAGACCTTGGGCATGTCAAGCCTTGGGCACCTTGGCTGGGGAAATCAGGGCCTTCTCTTCTCCCGTACACACTATGAGAACATGACGGCCTGCAGTGCCACGGCGGCTTTCTGCTTTCTCTGAACACAGGAAGGAAGCCGGCTGAAGAGTAAGTGGCATTGTCAAAGGACCAGGAATCATGACTAAGGCAGGCATTGCTCCCCAAGGGGTACTTCTTTGCCCCAAGGGAAATAATTTATAGTTGAAAGTAGCAATCACCTCAGTTTTTATTGAGGAAAATGAAATTCTTTTTAAATTGCCTACTTTGTCTTAATATGTATGCTTCTCCTAGTTAGAATGGTGGCTACAAGACTATGTAAAATTATCAGTTGGAAATTAACACTAAAAATACATCTCACCCGCGTAGTTTTTGGAACAGATGTGGAAAAGAGTCAAACTTCCAAAGAGTACAAACACTTGAGACCTCAAGTTCTGATTAATTTGGCTAGCTTCCTATAGTTTTAAAAATACCTAAAATAGATGGAAAACGAAGTTTATAAAGATTAATCAGGTAAATACAGGAGGCAGGAGGATAGTGGAATGCTTTGGGCTATGGTGTTCAGTAAGGCTAGGGAACAGGGTGAAATATAATGCATGGATGGACCTGGAGAGCATTATGCTAAGTAAAATAAGCCAGGCGGTGAAAGATAAACAAAACACCATGTGATCTCACCTTTAAGTGGAATTTAATCAACAAAACAAACAAGCCAGCGAAATATAGCCAGAGACATTGAAATAAAGAACACATTGACAGTGACCAGAGGGGAGGTGAGAGGGGGCGGTGGTGGGGAAAAGGGGCAGGGTTTTCGGGAACCTTGTATAAAGGACACATGGACAATACCAAAGTGGAGGTGGGACCAAGGGTGGGAAGTACGGATGGCTGGGGTGGGGGGCGCGGTGCGGGGAAAATGGAGACCCCTGTACTTGAACAACAATAAAAAAATAAATAAAAACAATAAAAAGAAAAGAGAAGAGAAGAATCTTGCAATTCGGAGCACCTAGGTTCAAATACCAATCACCATAAAGCAGCTGTCTGGCATTTTTGAAGTCATTTTATCCCTCTAAGTTTCAGTTTCTTACTTTCAAAGTCGGATGCCAAATCAATCAATCCCTTGAGAATTTGTAGATATTTATGTGTGACTGTAAATGTAATTTGCTCTGTAAATAATTTTAAAGCACTGTGAAAGTGTTAACCATTATCATTAATAGCACTACCTAAACACAGAAATGATTTATTAGGGAGTGAATAAAGCAGGTAAAACGTGCCCACAGCCGGTGTCGGTAGCGATGATAGGAGACATCAGTGCACAGGGAGAATGCCAGTCACAGGATGCGCGGTGCTGCACATGCTACTTACTCCCCTGAATTTCAGTTCCCTTTTCTGCTAAATGTTGACTGATGATTGATCAACGCAACGCTTGTAAACACCCATGGTCAAATAAACATTACGATATTAGATGTCCTGATGACAGCAGTAGTTTCAGTATTAGTGGTGGTAATAGTATAGGTAGAATTAATGATGCAAGTATTTTTTTTTAAATAGCAAAAGAATACCTTCTTATGTCATTAAGAGAAAACAATTTTACTGATGTACATATTCTCATTCAATGCTCTCAAAACTCTTTCGGACAAGAAAGTATGATATGACAATGTAAGAGTAGAAAATGTGGGGAATACTGAAGTCATCCAGTTCGATCCTTTTCCCCTTACCAGCTCTAATTTGAGTCAGAGAAACATGAGCTAGCAGAAGAATGGTGAGTGTGCACTAAACCATCATTGATTCTATGTGCGAAAACAGAAACGTTTAACTTATTAAACTAAAATAAGTTGATGAAAACGTGGAGCATTGACATGCTGGGCTTTTTAGTTTTTTCTTCAGTTTTAACTTTGAAAATTAAATGAATAAATCCATTGGCATTTTACATCCTAAAAAATTTGTTTTCTGATTCCTGGGCATGCAGTGAAGGCGATGCTTCCAACTACTTAATTGGGGACTACTTTGTAGATTCATTAATCTGAATTAGATTACTGATATGAGCAAGTATGTCACCAGTGACTGCTTTCTCACCTCTGAAAGAGTTTTAATTAGCATAACCTTTCATAGCATTTTTAGTTTAATAACTGCAAGCCTGATACCACATTCACTCCTCATAAACATCCTTGTCAATAGAATCCATGGGATGACTACTGAACATGCGTTATACACCTCATACTGGTGTGGGTGAATGTGACACGTTAGACCCACCTCTTCATCGCTTCCAAAGAGCCCACTGTGTTCTCTGGAAAAAGCATCTCTTTCCAATCTGGATTTTTGCAAAGAAAGTCCTTACCTGGGATATTCTTTTCTTTTCTCACTTTTCTTTCAGCTTACCGTGAAAATTTTTCCCATTACATTTTAAAATGTTATTATTGATTCATTTCTGTCCCATAATTAATGTCCCTGTCATTAATTATGATGATCATAATTATTTTTTTTTACTTTTATAGTTTCCAGACTGTTTTCCTCACACTTATTTGTCCAATTAGCATTCAAAGTCTTTACATATTTTGTAGAAAATTCTTTGAAAATAGTGTCTATATTGATCATCTGTAAAATTTGTTTTAATGCTTTTATTGGTATAATATAGATATATGTATTATAATCTATTTTAAAATTTGCCATTATAATCACTTAAAGTGTATATTTCAGTGGTATTTTACATTCTCTACTCGAAAATTGCCTCATCAACTCAACTAGAAACTCTGTATTCATTAACTAACAACTCCCTATTTCTCACTCCCTCCAGGCCTTGGTAACTTCACAATTAATTTTCGTATTCTAAATATCTTATAAAGAGGAATCAAACAATATTTATTCTTATGTGTCTGGTTTCTTTCACTTAGCACAATATACCCAAGGTTCATACACTGTTATAGTCTGTATCAGAACTTCATTCCTTTTTATAGCTGAATAATGATACTCAACTTTATATCACATTTCACTTACCCATTCACTTGTCGATGGGCACTGGGTTGTTTCCAATTGTCTGTGATTTTCTCCTTTCCCATCTTTATGAGCTCTCTCCAATTGAGCTTTTGTTTCTAATATCCATGGAAATTGACGGCACCAAGGTCCTCAGTGAATTCCATGTTGCTAAAGTGAATGGTCCGTTCTGCCTACACCTTGTTTGGTCTATCA
Organism: Carollia perspicillata; assembly: GCA_004027735.1. NCBI lineage: Eukaryota > Metazoa > Chordata > Mammalia > Chiroptera > Phyllostomidae > Carollia > Carollia perspicillata. Next base: position 22,904 of record PVKM010007063.1, on the reverse strand, counting down.
GTGGAATTTCACAGAATGGACCATATTTATGTCCTTAAGATACTTTCCTCATTGTATTACAGAACACTATAAATAGGAGACAGGATGGCCTTTTTTAAAAAAAAGATTTTATTAATTTTAGAGAGAGGGGGAGGGAGAAAAAGAAGGAGAGAAACATCAGTGCGTGGTTGCCTCTTGTGCAACCCCTACTGGGGACCTGACCTGACCTGCAATCCAGGCACATGCCCTGACTGGGAATCGAACAGGCTCCCCTTTGGTTCACAGGCTGGCACTCAATCCACTGAGCCACACCAGCCAGGGCCAGGATGACCTTTTTACAGATACAATATAAAAACTGATATTCAGGGTCTGTCTGGAAAAAGTCCATCATTGTTAATGTAATGAGAGTGGTTTGCACAACATCCTTGTAACCTGGCAGCCAAGAAGAGTAGACTGGGAGGCACGTGCATGAATAATGATGGCTTCACTGTACTAGTCAGTGGGAACAGTAGATGCCATTGAGTCAGCATGCATACTATGTGGCCATCACGTTCAAAATGACTGAATGAGTAGAGCAAAAAATCTGCATCAAATTTTGTATTACACTTGAGCATTCCTCCATATTCATATGATTCAGAAGGCTGTAGCTATGGGCAACTGGTGATGGGCAGCTTTAGCTACTGCAGCAGCTCATGTGTGATGCCTTGTGCAGAGTTTTTTGGTGAAACACCAAATAACCCAGGTGACTCAGCCCCCCTACAGCCCTGTCACCCTGTGACTTCTGTATTCTTTCAAAACTAAAATCACCTTTGAAAGGGAAGAGATTTCATCAGTGAGATGCAGGAAAATATGACAGGGCAGCTGATGGTGATTGGGAGAACTGTGTGAGGTCCCAAGGTGCCTACTTCGAAGGGGACTGAGGTGTCACTGTCCTGTGTACCATGTTTCTTGTATCTTCTTCAATAAAAGTCTCTATTTTTCATAGTACATGGCTGGATACCTTCTGGCCAGACCTTGTACTTTGTTTTGCATGTTCCAAGCTGGTTCTCCCAACACCATTTATTGAAGAGGGAATTTTTTCTCCAGGGTGTGCTTGTGCCCCCTTTGTCAAATATTAATTTACCATAGAGACATAGGTTTATTTCTAGGCTCTCTATTCTGTCCTGTTGATCTATGCGTCTCTTCTTATGCCAGTACCAGACTGTTTTTATTACCATGGCATTGTAGTATACTTCGATATCAGGTACTGTGATCCCTCCAACTTTGTTCTTCTTTCTCAAGATTGCTGTGGCTATTCAGGGTCTTCTTTGGTTCCATATAAATTTTTCAAGTGTTTATCCTGGATCTGTGAAATATGTCGCTGGTATTTTATTTTTTATTGTTGTTCAATTACAGTTGTCTCCCTCCCCCTCCCATTACTCTTCCCTGCCCTACCCACCCCACCTCCCACATTGGTATTTTAATAGGAATTGCATTGAATTAATAGATTGCTTTGGATAGTTGGACATTTTAATGATGTCAATTCTTCCAATCCAGGAATAGGGTATATGCTTCCATTTATTGTTATCTTCCTCAATTTCTTTCTTCAGTGATCCATATTGTTTTGAGTGTAGGTCTTTTACTTCCTTGGTTAAATTTTTCTAGGTACTTTATTATTTTTTTGTTGTTGTTGCTATAGTAAGTGGGATTTTTCAACATTTCTCTTTCTGACAGTTCATTGTTGTACAAAAATGCTATCCATTTCTTAATATTGACTTTGTATTCTGCTACTTTGCTGAATTCACTTATTAGGTCAAGTAGTTTTTTGGTGGAGCCTATAGGACTTTCTATTTACACTATCATGTCATCTGCAAATAATGCCAGTTTTATTCCCTCCTTTCCAACTTGGATACATTTTATTTCTTCTTTTTGTCTGATCACTGTAGCTGGAACTTACAATACTATGTTGAATAAGAGTGGTGAAAGCAGACACACTTGTCTTATACCTCATCTTAGAGGAAACACTTTTAGTTTTTGCCCACTGAGTATGATGAAAAGATGCTCAATGTCACTAGCCATCAGAGAGATGCAAATTCAAACCACAATGAAATACCACCTCACACCTGTCAGAATGGCCATCATAACTAAATCAACAAACAACCAGTGCCAGTGAGGATGTGGAGAAAAGGGAACCCTAGTGCACTGTGGGTGGGAATGCAGACTAGGGCAGCCACTGTGGAAAACAGGGTGGAATTTCCTCAGAAAGCTAAACATGGAACTGCTGTTTGACCCAGCAATTCTACTGCTGGGATTCTATCCCAAAAGCCCTGAAACACCAATCCAAAAGAACCTATGCACCCCTATGTTCATACTATGTACAACAGACAAGTGTTGGAAACGGCCTTAGTGCCCATCCGTAGATGAATGGATTAAAAAACTGTGGCACATTTACACAGTGGAATACTATGCAGCAGAAAGAAAGAAGAAGGAATTTCTACCCTTTCCAACAGCATGGATAGAACTGGAGGCTATTACACTAAGTGCAATATGCCAGTTGGTGAAAGACAAACACCATATGATCTCACATAAGAGAAATCTAATGAAGAAGATAAACTAGTGAGCAAGCAGAACCAGAGACACGGAAACATGAAACAGACTGACAGCTGCCAGAGGAAAGCGGGGAGGAGGGAATGGTCAAAGAACATGTATGAAGGCCCCATGGACATGGACAATGGTGTAGGGACTAACTCTGGGAACAGGAGCTGGGCTGGGCAGAGAAGGGCAAAGGGAGAAAAACTGGGACAATTGTAATAGAATAAACAAGAATTAAAAAATATTATTAAAAAATTATTTTATTGTTCAGTTACAGTTATCTGCATCCCCTCCCCACTCTCCCCCACTCCAGTCAAACCCACCTCCCTCCCTTGCTTCTACCCTCCCCCTTGGTTTTTCCCATGTGTCCTTTACAGTAGTTCCTGAAAACCTATCCCCCCATTGTCCCCTCTCCTCTCCCCTCTGGCCATTGTTAGATTGTTCTTAATTTCAATGTCTCTGGTTGTATTTTGTTTGCTTTTTCCTTTTGTTGATTATGTTCCAGTTAAAGGTGAGATCATATGGTATTTGTCTTTCACCATCTGGCTTATTTCACTCAGCATAATGCTCTCCAGTTCCATCCATGCTGTTGCAAGGGGTAGGAGCTCCTTCTTTCTCTCTGTTGCATAGAATTCCACTGAGTAAATGTACCACAGTTTTTTGATCCACTCATTTACTGATGGACACTTAGGTTGCTTCCAGTACTTGGCGAGTGTAAATTGTGCTGCTCTGAACATTGGGATGCATAGGTTCTTTTGGATTGGTGTTTCAGGGCTCTTGGGATGGGATATAATCCCAGCAGTAGAATTGCTGGGTCAAACAGCAGTTCCATGTTTAGTTTTCTGAGGAAATTCCATACTGTTTTCCACAGTGGCTGCACCAGTCTGCATTCCCACCCACAATGCACTAGAGTTCCCTTTACTCCATACCCTCTCCAACACTTGTTTGTTGGTTTATGATGGCCATTCTGACTGGTGTGAAGTTGTATCTCATCATACTTTTAATTTGCATCTCTCTGATGGCTAGTGATGCTGAGCATCTTTTCATATGTCTCTGGGCCCTCTGTATGTCCTCCTTGGAGAAGTGTCTGTTCAAGTCTTTGCCCATTTTTTAATTGGGTTGTTTGTCTTCCTGGAGTGGACTCATGTGAGTTCTTTGTATATTTTGGAGATCAAGCCCTTGTCCAAGGTATCATTGGCAAATATGTTTTCCCATGTAGTTGGTTCTCTTTTCATTTTAATGCTGTTTTCTTTAGCCATGCAGAAATTTTTAAATTTCATAAGGTTTGTTTATTCTTTTCCATTTGTTTATCCATTTGTTTATTCTTTCCTTTATGTCCCTTGCTTTAGGAGACATGTCCGTGAAGATGTTGCTGTGTGGAATGTCTGAGATTTTCCTGCCTATGTTCTCCTCTAGGACTTCTATGGTGTCACGACTTATATTTAATTCTTTTATCCATCTTGAATTTATTTTTGTGCATTGTGTAAGTTGGTGATTGATCTACATAACTACAAAGCTACAATGAGATACAACTTCACACCATACATAAAAAATTATTATGTATGAAATAACCCCAGACATAATATTACTTCATTGGTAAATATTTTGATACTACTTCTGAAAAGTAAGGCTTTAAAAATATGTATAACTTCATTATCACAACTAAAATAAATCAATGTTTAATAATTAATTAAAGCCCAAAAATATAAATAAAAACTGATAAATTTGGGGGCACCTTTAGCTTGGAAGTGCAGGAAGGTACTTTCCCAGAAGTTTTGGTAATCTCCTCCTACTATCTCATTGGTTTGTATTAGAAGACATGGCCATTCCAACACAAGTATAAAAAAGATACAGTTATTCTGATTTCTCAGGCTATTCAATGAAGCTGTGAACAAGCTCAGTATCTTCTAAATGAGAGTCACAAAGTTGTTGGAGAGGTGAACAGCTGATGAAGTTTGGGACTGTGTAGAAGGAGGAAGGTGAGAATGATGTTTAATCAAGCCAACAGTATCCGCTATGTGTCTGAAATCATATCCATGGAATTATTGTTTTAATATTTCTCACTCACATATTGCTGTTAATATCTATAAAATGTACTTGTGTGCCTATCTAAACATTAAGCTAGTGTGAAAGATAGAATACCCTCTAAACTGTTTCTATCAGGATTCAAAATAAATAGAAAAATACTTGTTCTTTAGCTTTCCATTACAAAACATGAGTCCTTTAGGGTTTGAGCTCATTTCTTGAAATGCACTTCAAAAGAGAAGTGATGTGTATTCAGCTTCATGATGGTTCTGGATGAGATTTAATAGCTAGTCCTCCAAATAAGGTGGTAAGCAATGGCCCACGTATGAAACGAGCAGCTTGATTTTCAGAAGGCGATCGGTTAAATGAGAAAGGCTGTGGAACTGATCTACTGCTCCCCAAATGTTAGTTAAAACTGCAACACTGCAGTGGGGCAGCCAACCGTACTGCAGCTCTTGGACAGCTGTGAGGAGCATTTCGGAATATTGTAAATAATCGTGGTGATGAATTGCTTTGATATCATCACTAAGAAACAGTACTGTTTCCATGTATTTCAGATTACCCACTGCCTAAGGCATGTTTTCATTTCATAACAGTTTTTAGTTATTTTATTCTGTTGACTCCTCTGCTTAATCCATCTCCCTTGCACCTGATGCATCGGTGTCTGATACCAGGTCACAGGAGAATGTTCTTCTTGTATTAATTTTGCAAATATGCAAACTGTGGATGGCGAAGACAAGGCTCTCATCTGACTTCACATTTGGAGCAGCTATTTCTATTTCCATGTTCTCATTTAAATATGAGACTCTGATTGAATTTTAAAATTAAAAAGATTCCTCCTTGTCCTTGAATTCCAAAGCATTTCATTTTTTGAGTTCTAAAGTATCATTAATTTACTACTTACTCTATTACTACTTACTAATGGAATAGTAAACCTCTCTTACTTCTGAGTAGCATATAAAATTTTAATCCAATAATTATTGATTCACAGGCAATAACAGAAAATACAGAGAGAGCCTTTCCATATCTTGTCCTGTTTCATCTGTTGGTGACATTTTGTGAAACCACTGTATAATATCACATCCGTGATACTGACGTGGGTAAATCCATTACTTCACTTGGACTCATATGTGTGTGCTAAATTCTGTATAACTTGATGATAAGCAGTTTTGAAAAGATACTACTAGTGTCAATACCATAAGGATCCCACTCTTTGATAATTATACCCACTTCCAGTATTTTCCCGCCCATTCCTAATCCTTGCCACAGACATTAAGTTTGTCCTCCACTTCTGGAATGTCATTATTCATAGGTTTTGGGATATTTTTTACTCAGCACAATTTTGAATATGCACCTAAACTGTGCATATCAATTGTTTATTCTGTTGTATTCATGGGTAGTATTTGTAACATGTAGGTACTACCATGGTTTAATGATTCATCTGTTGAAGGAAAACTGGGCTGACACCAGATTTTAGCCATTCTGAATAAAGCTGCTATGAATATTTGCTGTACAGATTTTGTTGTGAACATGCTTTTATTTATGTGGGATACATTCAGGAGTCGATTGTTGGACTAGCTTTTCAGGAAGTCCCCAACTGGTTTTCATAGTGCCTGTACTAGTTTATATTTTCACAGGAATAGTATGAGTGATCCAGTCTCTCCACATACATGCCAACATTCGAGGTTACCACTGTTGTTTTTAAAATAGCCATTCTAACAGGTATGGAGTAATATCTCAATCTGTTTTTAATTTGCATTTTCCTGGTGGATAATTACGTTGAGCATTTTTTAATGGGCTTCTTTGCCGTAAGTACAGGATGGGGCAAAAGTAGGTTTATAGGTGTTTCTATGGAAAGTTACACAATAATTAAGAAATAAGAATTAATAAACTCTGTTTTGCATACTCGCAGCTGTAAACCTACTTTTGCTGTACACCTTGCTATTAAAATGTCCCTTCATGTCTTTTTCCATAGTCTAACTGGATTGTTTGTTTGTTTTACTAGGGAGTTCAGTAAATGCCTTGCATGTTCTCGATGCTGGTCCTTTGTCAAGCATTTAGTTTTATCTCTTTGGCCCTAATATGTGGCTTGTCTTTTTATCCTCTTCCCATGGGCTTTTGCTAAGCAACATCTTTTTCTGCATTGTGCTTTTGGTGTCAAGTCTGAAAAATTGTGGCTTGACCTAGATCCAGAAGATTTCTATTATTTCAAAATTAGTTTTATAGCTTTACATTTAAGTCTATGAATCACTTTGATTTAATCTTTGTATAATGTGGGCAGCTTAGTTCAAGACTGTTTTTCTTTTTGTAGCCTATGAATATTTAATTGCTCCAGCACAATTTGTTGAAAGGGCTATTTTTCTTCCATTTAGTTGCTTAGCATCTTAGTAAAACATCAGTTGGGCATATTCGGAAGGGTCTGGGTTGGGTTCCCTCTCCTGGTCCATTGACTTAGATGTCCATCTGAATGCCAGTGCTTCCCAGTCTTGATTAACGCAAGCTGCATAATGCGTGTTGAAGTCAGGTAGACTAATTGCGCCCACTCCTTTCTTCTCTTAAAATTATGTTGGCTTTTTTTTAGTTCTGTTTCTTGGATTTGCCATATAAATTTTAGAATAATCTTATCAGTACCATAAACAAAAAATGTGCTGGTATTTTGACAGAAATTACTTTAAAACTGAAGATCGATTTAGGCAACATTGACATTATTACTACATGGGCTCTTCTGATCAATGAACACAGCATTTCTCTCCACTTACTCAAGTATGTTTCTTTCTTTTATCAATAATGTATAGTTTTCAGAATAGACATCATAAATAGTTCATGCTTTGAGTGTCATTAATGGTGTTGTGTTTTTAATCTGTATCAGTGTGTTCTTTCCTCCTAAAAAGAAAGACAAATTGTTGTATATGCATCATATACAGGGTCTGGCAGAAGTAAGGCCTGTTTGAGTGTGGCTGGTAGGGTAATACTGTGGGTGCAATAATTTATAGTTTTAAACCCAACTCCCTCCCTTGCTTCCACCCTCCCCCTTGGTTTTGCCCATGTGTCCTTTATAGTAGTTCCTGAAAACCCTTCCTCCCACTGTCCGCTCCCCGCTCCCCTCTGGCTATTGTTAGATTGTTCTTAATTTCAATGACTCTGGTTATATTTTGTTTGCTTTTTGTTGTTGTTGATTACATTCGAGTTAAAGGTGAGATCATGTGGTATTTGTCCCTTGCTGCCTGGCTTATTTCACTTAGTATAATGCTCTCCAGTTCTATCCATGCTGTGGCAAATCAAAGGGAGGGGTTGAGGGAAGGGGTGGGGAGAAAATCTGGACAACTGTAATTGAACAACAATAAAATAATTTAAATTTAAAAAGTAAAATAAATAAATAAAAAATAACAATTTATAGTTTTAATTTGAACATGTCACCTAAAATGTCATATGGTGTCTTGAGTGTGATATTGTTATGTTACAGAATTACACACTTATGATTTTGTAATAAAAGATTTTGTAATAAAAAGGGAGTTATTTGTGCTGGACCCTGTATTTTGGACCTTGCTGGAATCACTTGCGAGTGCCATCTCTTTTCGGTAGAGTTCTTGTTTTTTTCTACATAGACAATCATGTCATGTGCAAATTCACTTTCCCCTTTCTCATCTATATGCTTTTTATTTCTGTCCTTTTACTTACTGCACTAGATAGAAGATTCAGCCCTTTTTTTAATTTTATTTTTTATTGTTTTTTTTTACCATTTATCCCTATTATACCCTTTCACCCCTGAAACCACCACACTGTTGCTGTCCATGTCCATGAGTCCTTTTTCCTTGATCCCTCCACCCCTACCCACCTGCCCCCTTAGCTGTCAACCTGCTCTCTATCTCGGAGTCTGTGTCTATTTTGGTTGTTAGTTCAGTTTGTTCATTACGTTCCACATATGAGTGAAATCATATGGTATCTGTCTTTCTCTGACTGGCTTATTTCACTTAGCATAATGTTCTGTAGGTCCATCCATACTGTCACAATGGATAAACTTCCTTCTTTTCTATAGCCAAGTAGTATTTCATTTTGTAAATGTCCCATTGTATAAAAATGGTTGTTTTATCCACTCATCTACTGGTGAACACTTGGGCTGCTTCCCTATCTTGCCAATTGTAGATAATGCTGCAATGAACACAGGGGTGCTTATGTTCTTTCAAATTAGTGTTTTGGGTTCCTTTGGATTCAGCCCTCCATTGCAAATCAGTAGTGTGAGTAGTCATCTTTGCTTTGTTTCCAGTCTCAGCATTTGGTGTTCCATTGTTAAGCGCAATGTCAGCTGTAGGTATTTTGTAAATGTTTTTAGTGAATTTGAGGAAGTTCTCTATCCCTAGTTCTATGAGAGGTTTTACCATACATGGATGCTAATTTTTGTCAAATTACTTGTATGCATCAATTAATATAATCATGTGACTTTTCTTTTATAGTCTGTTGATTGTGTTGATTATGATGATTGACTTTGATGATTATGATGATTGGTTTTGTAATACTGAACTATTGTTGCATCACTGGAATAAACCTCACTTAATTATGGTGTATACTGATTCATTTTATATACTTCTGATTTCCATTTCATAATATTTTGTTAAGATTTTTATGTATATATTCATGAAGAATGCCAACTTGTATTTTTTTTTAATGCATTCTTTTTCTAGTTTGGGTATCAGTGTACAACTGGCCACAAAAAGAACTGGGAAGTGTCCTTTTCTATTATCTAGTAGAACTGGTGTTAATTTTTCTTCAAATATTTAGTACTATCCTTTAGTTAAAACATCCAGTCCTGGACGTTAATTTTGCAGGAGATTTTAACTACAAATTCAATTTATTTGTTTATCATAGAGCTATTTAGATTGTTGATTTTACTTGGCAATTTTTTTTTAATAGTTTTTGGTTTTCAAATAATTGGTCCAATTATTTTATGTTGTCAAATTCATGAGCATAAATTTGTTCATACTATTTTCTCATCTTTTTGTCACTTTGAGATCTGTAGTGATATTTCTTATTTTGCTCCCAATATTGGAGATTTGTCTTTTTGGCTATTTTTTAGTTTTTTTTTTGAAAAGTATTAATTTTATTGATTTTTCTCAAAGAAACAGATCTTGGTTTTATTGATGTTTTCATTTTTTCCTATTTTTAACTTTATTGAAATCTGCTCTGATATATATTTATGTTCTTTTATTTGCTTGCTTTGGCCTTATTTTGCTTTATTTTTTCTAGTTTCTGTAGATAGAAACTTAGGTTATTAATTTGAGACATTTTCTCATTTCTAATGTTAAGCATCTACTGCTATTAATTTCCCTCTGAGCACCGTTTTGGCCACATCTCACACATTTTGATATGTTGAATTTTGTCTATGAATTATCTTCGGTAGTATTTAGTAGGATCATTTTAAAATCTCTTTAACCCCTGGATTTTTAAAAGTATGTTATTTCTCACCTGTTTAGAGAATATCCTTACTCTGTTAATGCAATTTCTGTTCTGTTGTTTGTAGTTCGATCTTATAGCCAGAAACACAATTTGCATTATTTCAGTTCTTTGAAATTTGTTGAGGCTTATTTTAAATATTTTATTTTTATTATGTATTTTTAGAGAGAGGGAAAGGGAGGGAGAAACATCAATGTGTGGTTGCCTCTCATGTGGCCCCCACTGGGGGACCTGGCCCACAACCCAGGCATGTACCCTGACTGGGAATCAAACCTGTGACACTTCGGTTCACAGCCTGCACTCAATCCACTGAGCTACACCAGCCAGGGCTGTTGAGGCTTATTTTATTTCCCACAACATGGTCTGTCTTGTTGAGTGTGCCATAGTGGCCTGAAATGCATTCTGTTACTAGTGGATAGAGGGTTCTATACGTGTCAATTAGACCCTATTAATTGAATGAGTGTTTCAGATGTTCTAGGTCCTTGTAGCTTTTCAGTCTAATAATTCTATCAATTGTTGTAATGGCAGTGTTGAAATGTCCAACTACTGTGGATTCAACTTTATCAGTTTTTGTTTAAAGTACTTTGGAAATCTGATCTTTGTTTTGTACACACTTAGAATTGTTATGTACAGTTGGTAAATTGATCCTTTTAATAATTATGTAATGACTTATTAAATTCCTTCATGTTAGCAGGCATTCACACATTCTTGGCTTAGTATGAGAAGACAGTCCTACTTCTGTGGATTGGGATTACAATGGCAGCTCAATTTTCCAATCGTTACAGTGTTACTTTTGTGTTCTTCTCTCACCCGGTGCTACTGGGGATCCTACTGGTCTCTGTGGGTGCTTCCTGTGGGGACGGCAGGGGTTTCTTGACTATGAGGGAAGAGTGTATTTTAGACGCTGTGATGATGCCAGTTGGCTGCTGGGCTGGGAAACACTATTCCTGTTTTTCTTAGTCCAATAGATATTCCATTTTCCTCTAGACTGTCTGCTCTAGCTGGGTCTCCTCTGCAGGGTCTCCTCTGCAGGGTCTGCCCTATAGCCTAAGTATATCTTGGCAGTAAAATAGATTTTCAGGTCAGGCGGCTCAGGAAAGTACTGCCCCTTTTCATGAACATCTAGTATTATCTATAACTACTGTCTGACTGTTTGGGGAACAGAATCAGCCTACCTGGACCACCTCTGCCACTATGTCATAGATAGAAAAATACTGGGTGTGGTTGTTCATTCTCTGTTATGAGGGAGGACACAAGATAATTTGATGCTGTGCTATTGCTCAGATCCTGGGATTCCACACCAGCTCTCATTTTTACCATGTTCAGAGTTCTCCTTTACCTGTCTCCTGTACCATATCCTGTGTTTACGTTGTGCTCATTGAGGGGAAGCAAAAAGAAATGAGCATGTTTCCTTATCTGAACATCCAACTCAGATGTTTTTAATCTGTTTCTCTCATATAATGATTAATTTTTCAAACATCAGCCTACACTTACATGAATTATCTAGAATCCCGAAATGTAATAAAGACAGTATGTTGATTTGATCTTTGTATATGTAAACGACTCACCTATACCTTATAAAGAGATGATGCTCCATTGAAGATAAGTGAAAGGAGAAAGGACTCATCATATCAAGTCTGTGTCTTTAGAAAATAGTACAAATCTTATTTATTTCTGTATTTGTCACAGTGGAGATTCTAAAATTTTGCTCTTAATAAATGTAAAATGCTTGAAATAGTCAGTGTTGTCTAACTTGTAGCCTGATATTGGATAAGATCCATTTAAACTATCTAGGAAAACGTAAAGATACATTTCCATTTTCCTACATTCTTATTTTCAAGGGAATGGTTCCACAGATTCCTGTGAGTAGGTAGAAATACATATATAAATATGTGTTCCTGCTGAAAATGTTCTATATAGCCTCTGTAAATTTAAAAAAAAATTGTAAACTTTTGTAAATGAACACATCTTCAAATTTTTTTCTGTTCTTGTAGTGACATTAGGGAAAAATTATGGACCTATGATGACGTGACCTTTATGTTTCCATCTACGTTGTTGATTTATTATTATTATTACTATATAGTCTGTAGTATAACTATAATATCTCTCTTTCAGAGCAGATCTTTTTTTAACAACAAAGTTATCTCTTTCGGAGTCTCCCAAATCAATGCTGTGAGAGTGATCAGCAGGACACAGCAGAGCACGAAGTTATATAATCTACATCAGTATTTAAAGCAAATATTTCTAAATGTGAAGTTGCTACCCATGGAATCTTACAGATACCCTATAAAACTTTTCTGAATTTTGACAACAAATCATTCACAATCTAATTAAGAGTAATGAAACAAAATATAATCTGCCTGTAATTGAGATCATCATATTTTCTCCATTTTTCCCCCTCTTACAACATTTCTCCATTCACGAGGAATCTGTTAAGCCTCCCGGCTTTTATCTTTCCAGCATTTAACATGTTTTAAATTCCTACAGTGCGTTATTAGATCGTATATGCATAGATATTGTTTATGGTGAGGATTTTAGAAAAGGTAGAAAGAATTAACCTGGCATTAAAAATGCAGGTGAAATCTGACAAGCAAGTCCGGCTGTTATTTCGAAGACACTTTCCCTTGGAGCATGCCTTTCCAGTTTACCACTCAGGGAGGCTTCAGAATGAAGGACTGTTCTGCAAATGCCATACTCCTACTTTCACTGCTTCCCAAGGAGGGTCAGAATAACCTGCAAGTGAGTCATCAAACACAGGAAGGGCTGAACTTCAAACAGGCCGTGTGAAGTCCTTCAACTACAAACTGAGAACACTGTACGACATTTCAAAATATGTAATCCTGACACCACTGATTCAAAGGTGCAGTCTGCATCAAAAATAAACTAGTCACATATTTAGAAGCAAAATTTTGTTTTGTTTTCCCACTTGGTTTCTTAAAAAATTAATTTAGTGTTCTTTAATATATATTAGGAGACTATAATGTTAATAACTTCAATTCAAGCTATGGCATAGAAACGTCTTGTCTCAGTTATACTAATTCAATAAAGTTTCCGTAAGTCAAAACTTAATTCAACCTATTTACCCCCACTTAGAAGAGTACTTACAATTTATTGGGTTTTCAAAATAAGCAAAGACACAATTATATACTAATTTTACTATGAGACAGATCAACCTAGATACTGGGTATCACATAATTAAAGCGCCTCAAATAGGTCTGTGCTCAGGGTCTTTGCTACTATCACCATCTAAAGAGACATGGGTTTGAAAGAAACTGAAGGGAAGAAGAAAATGTTTCAGAAAGGACAAAAGGACAAAGCTCACAGTGCATTGTATGTAGTAGAAATTTCCATGGTGCCTGGAGTACATGGTGCCTAGATGCATATATGCAAAGATTTGTCAAGTTTTTCACAAGTCTACCATGTATGTGTTGATGTGTTTGCTCTTTGCTAAGGGTATTTCCATTACTAAAAGAATAGAGAGAGCTCTGAGAACTCTCATGCAGGCTTATATAACTGTGCATTGTAAAACCCTGATGCTCACGTTCTCTCAGTATCTGGTCATATGCTTGGAAGTCAATGAATGAAGGGGATGTACAGAAGTCAGTGAATAATTTAGGGGTACTTAGCAATTTAAAAACCTCACATTAAAAAGGAGCAAAGGATCCTAAGGAGTAGTCTGACTGTATGATCTAGTCTGGAGAATATGCTGTGTATCAGATGACATCCTGTCTTATGATTTCAGCTCAGTTCACCGTGTCTCTTCAGTTCCAAGTTGACCTTCAACCCTCTAGTAGGATTTAGAATCTAGTATATGTGCAAGGACTATCTACAAGTCCATAAGTTGTCTCGTTATGCTAACCATACTAAAACCCTGGCAAAAACCTTAAGAATACTATTCCCTTAATAAAACCACTATATTGTTACATGGCAAAAAAAAAAACCCTATAGGCACTCTGGAATGCCATATTGTTTGCATACCACCTATGTGACCTTGGGTAAGTAATTTTCTTCCCAGGACCATCAATGCACTCAACTGGGAAATTTAATGCTTAAAGTTGTTAAAAGGCTTAAACAAGATGATTTACTAAAATCGACTTCAGTAGTGCCCAGCACAAAGCAGTTTCCACTCTGTCTTTCTGTGTTCATTCACTCTTGGTACCCTCAGGCCATTATATCTGTTCTTACATTGGATGATCAAGGTGTTAGCAAGCTTGTCTCAGCAACTGGAGATGGATGTGCAGCCACCCTGTGCTCAGTGGGTCACAAATCCATCCATGAAGTATGTTCATTGGGCATCTCCCATCTCACAATTGGATTAGTGTCAATGGCCCTTAAAATGTAATTGTGGAACACCTGTCTCAGCATCGCCTGTTTCTCTTGTTACAAATTAAGTTTCCCCAGTCCCAGGGATTTCTAGGGGAGGCCCAAGAAAGAGAAATTTGTCAGTCTCTGCACATGATTGTTGTGCATACTAAATTTCAAGAAACATTGATCTCTACTTTAGGGAAAGAGAAAACTCACAAATAACAAGCCGAGGGTGGTCAGTGGAGTTAAAGGGGTTAGTATCTCAACTGCCTTTAATCTCTTTCTAAAAGTCAATAATACATTTAAAAGTCTGGGTGTGCTCTAAGTTTCAGTCATTTGCGATCTATGCCAGAAACTTGGTATGTGTGTGTTTCTGTGCTTGTGAAGCTCAAGTTAATATATTTTAATTTTATCTTTCCTTAATTTTATTTTGAGATAATTTCAGACTTACCAGAGAGTAGCAAAAACAGTACAGCATTCTCTAACACCCTTAAGCTAGTTTCCTCAGAGTAAAATACTTAAATTTTAAATTTTGTGTAAAACTATTAACTAAACAATAGACTGTTTGGATTTCACCGAGTTTTCCAACAATGGTCTTTTCTGATCCATGTCCCCACATTGCATTTAGTTATGACTCCTTCATCCCCTGTAACCTGTCATAGTTCTACAGTTTTTTCCTTGTCTTTAACGACCTTCAGATTTTTTGAAGTGCATTGGTCAGTTAACTTTGTAGAATGTTTCTTAATTGATTTTGGCTGAAGTTTTCTCATGACTAGACAGAGTTATTTGTTTTTAGGAAGGATACCACAGAAGTAATGTGCCTTTCTCATTGCATCGTATCAGGAAGCACCTGATGTTTATGTTTTATTGTTGCTGATGTTACTCTTAATCACTTGGTTAAGGTGGTGTCAGCCAGGTGTTGCCACTGTAAACTTATTTCTTTGTTTATAATTAAAACATTTACTTTTGAGGGATATATAGTGAGAACATGAAATGACCTATTTCTACCTAAACAGCTGCCCACCAATATTAGCATACATTGGTGGGTATTATCTGAAATAATTTATACTATTGTATACAAGTAGTGATTTTCTCTCTTTCTCATTCATTCCTTAACACATTAATTAGAAATTTTCTGTAAAAATTGTTCTTTCTCTTTCATTAATTTATCATCTATTCATATCAGTATGGAATCAAAGATGCTAATTTTATTCTTTGGGTTATACTATAATGTTATTCTTATTTGTTTTGTTGCTTAAGTTTTTCTAGTTTATATGCCACTACATTTTAAGAAATTTGAAAGCTTCCTTTAAGTAGAAAATGTCTTTAAACCACTTCTAAAACTTCACATTATTTTAAGAGTGCCTGAAATAATTACAAACACTCAATAAATTTTATGATTATAACATTCCTTATTTTAATAGGAGATGGTGGCTCACTGAGATCACAACCCATAAGCAAGTAACCTTGGTTACCAGAAAGAAAGAAAGGAAAGAAGGAAGAAAGAAAAAGGAAGAAAGAGAATGTATAAATGGGTATTATTATATATATTCATATACATATTTATAATATTTTTATGTATGTATATAGGTATATACCCTTGATCTATAAAATATAAATAAAAATAATTCTAAACTTAGAGAGTTATATAACAAGATGACACTGTTGAAGCTCTTAAGAACTATGCTTGACAAATAAAAACATTCTCAATAAATACAATGTGTGATTATTATTATCAATTAGCCTATTCCTTATCAAAGGACATTTACATAGGTCAACTGAATGTTTAAATTACAACATTCTCTACATGGTAATAATAAGGTGAAGCACTTGTAGGTTTCAAGAAACATTCATAAATTAAGGACAACATGAAAGAAGTCTACACCATGACTGACTGAGATTTATCCCAGACTTATAAAGCTAGTTCACCATTTTGAAACTCAATGTAATCCACCATGTCAACAGGCTACAAAGGAAAAGAGCATATAACTATCTAAGGTGATGCATAAAAAGCATTTTAGACCATCCAAAATCCTTTAAAAAATCAGTAAACCAGGAATAGAGGTAATATTCCTCACTTTGATAAAGAACATCTATGGCAACCGTATAGCAGATGCCATCACTAATGGTGAGAAATTAAATGCTTCCCCTTAAGAATGAGAAGGCAAGGATGTCCTTTCACTACTCCTATTCAACATTGTATTAGAGGTCAGAGCTAGTGCAATAACATGAGAACAACGTCAGTTCTAAGGATTGAAAACACTGAATCTGTATTTGTTCACAGATAATATAATCGTCTATGTAGAAAATGCCAAAGAAATGGCAAAAACAAGTCCCGGAACTAATAAGCCAATGGTGATACAATATGGTATATTTTAGATATACAAATGTATATGTTTAAATATTTATATTTAATGTCCTGGATATATTCATGTAAGAATCTGGAATATTTATACAGCTGCTTGATTTTGAAATTTCTTATCTCATGTGGGATCTCTGTATAATGTTTAGCCTTAAAATATCCTTTGTGCTCTTATAAAGACACAGATCGTAACTGCACTGAGTGTGTGTGGCAGTTTTCAACAACAAAATTTACATTGATTTCCTATGGGATTTTTTTTTGGTGCTAGCTCTTGAATAAAATCAAAAAGGAAATTGATATCACTCATTTTTGCCACATTTTCCCCCAATTATGGGTTTAATAAAAGTAACTATAATTCTATAAGGTCAGTCCAGAAAAAATCCAACCATTGTTAATATAAAGAGAATGGTTTGCCCAACATCAGTGTAACCTGGCAGCCAAGGAGAGTGGACTGGCATGTGCATGTATGAACAATGACAACTTCACTGTACTAGTCAATGGGGACAGTAATGCTGTTGAGCGAGCATGTGGACTGTGTGGCCATCACATTCAAAATGACTGAGCACGTAGAATAGTAAATCCACATCAAATTTTGCATTAAGCTTGAACATTCCTCTGTAGGAACTATTCGTATGATTCAGAAGGCCACAGGATGGGCAACTGGTAATTGGCAGCTTCATCATATCAATGCGCACACTCATGCATCACGTCTTGTGCAGAATTTTCTGGCAAAACATCAATTACTCAGGTGACTCAGCCTGCTATAGCCCAGATTTGGCGCCCTGGCTTTTCCCAAAAACCAAAATTATCTTCAAAAGGGAAGAGGTTTCAGACCATCGATAAGATTCAGGAAAATGCAACAGGGCAGCTGGTGGAGACTGGGAGAACTGTTTGAGATCCCAAAGCTCCTGCTTTGAAGGGGATTGAGGCATCATTGTCCTATGTGAGATGTTTCTTGTATCTCATGTCTTCTTCAGTAAATGTCTCTAGTTTTCATATTACATGGCTGGATATCTTCTGGATAGACCTTGTAATGTAATGCTGTAGGACTTAATAGATATTGGGCAAAATATAGCTGCTTATGAATAGAGGATTTTAATTCTGATAATTAATTTAGGAGATACTTAATTAATTTGCATTTATTATATAGGAGCATGTGGTGTGTGTTTGTTTACGTGTGCACTTCAGGAGAGAAGCTGGTACTATTTCACCAATATGGACACATTTGAAATGAGCAGTGGCAGGCAAATAAAGGTTCTTCAATGTAATGTACTGAGGCATGAATGGACAATGAAACAGCAAGAGTGTAAAAAGTTTAAAAGTCAACAGAATGTTTGAAGAATTTTAATTCTTAGAACCAGAGGGCAGGGTTGTGACAGGGCAGAATTCGATAAGAGAGTAAAGCATTATTTGAAGCTATATTCTGGAAATCTTTTAACACCATGCTCAGGAGACATTGGAAACCTCAGAGTCCCTCACCAGGTACACTTCCTGTGCCTAGCAGGACTGCTGGTTTAATATGAATTTTAAATCAGTTAATCCAGATGCTCTAAATTCCAGCCAAATGTGATCTTTGTCTTTCTGCCACATTTTAACCAGTCCTTACCTCTATGACATGCCTAGCAATATTTTTCTTGGAAATTTTATGTTTACATATCTGTCTTCTCTCCCATTAATCTCTGAAACTCTTATGGACAATAACTGTCTTACTTATTTTTTTTTTTTTAGTACATTGTCACAATTTCTGGCAATACTTGCTCATATGTGACTCATGAAGTTACTCAGATACCCACAGCACGTGAAGCAAGACATATGTAGCATGAGCAGTTTCTACTGGAGTATGTTTTAAAAGAATGAGCTAGTGTTCAATTGATAGCGGAAATTATTGAGTACCCACAGATGGCATGGATGATAACAATTCAATTGCTCTGTTTAGGGAATGAAATAGCGGTGGCAGCAGCAGACTCTTAAGGTTCTGGCTTGCCTATAAGAGAAAGGGAAGACTATGGAATAGTTGATACCCTCTTGCCTGGCATAGGAATCATAATAACTTTGTCTATGGGGATATGAGAAAAGTATCATGAAGAGATCCTGGCCATCTCCAACATTTACAAACACTTTCTGGCATACAGTAGGCTCTTAGTTTATATTTGATGAATGAATGAATGAATGAATGAATGAACAGACAAATGGCTGTCTTACCTGTGTATGGAAATCTAATCATTTGATTCCTCCAGATCTGTACATAGACATTTTAGACATTTCCTATGAATTCTGCTGTAACTCTGCCATGTAGCTTTTTTTCCACAAATAACTTCTTAAAAAGATTATTTACTTATTTCAGAGTGAAAGGAAGGGATGGAGAAAAAGAGGGAGAGAAACACCAATGTGTGGTTGCCTCTCACATGCCCCCAACTGGGGACCTGACCTGGCCTGCAACCCAGGATGTGCCCTGACTGGGAATTGAACTGGTGACCCTTGGTTCCCAGGCTGGCACTCAATCCACTGAGCCACACCAGGGCACAAATAACTTTTGTAATATACCTTCAACTTGTTCATTAAATTTTAATCATCTCCATAGATTATTGAATCATTACTATATTCTATCATGCCAAATTAATATCTAAACTAGTTGAATAATCTATTTACTCTTTTCTGAACTAGTGAACTAAATTCATTATATCCTATTTCAAAAATTTAAAAAATACAATATGGTAGAGTGTTAAGTTTTCATGAAAGTGTCCATCAACTGTCCATTTAAATTTTACAAACACATGTCTTCCATGAAGCATGCTAACACATTACAGAAAGAGTGATTGTATTAGAAATATGTGACAGAGATTCTTAACAAAACCATCCCATTAAAAAAAGCCATACAAGGGTCAAAATCCATCTAGCAGCCAATAAATGTCAAGGGAAAAATGAAGATTTCTGAAGCTAAATACATAGGATGTTTCTAAGTAATGTTTAGATTTTTCAACATGTGTGTTCAAATTAAACTTGAATTGAGACATGCAAGCCATATTTCCACTCTCTGTTTAAACATCATTCAGACACTATACATACACAGTTCCACCTCTTCCCTCAAAGAGCTCACAGTCTCATTGAAACGAAAGAAGCCGAAAGAAGTAGCACGCGTTGATGCTATGTACACTCTCTTGCAGAGCCCACTTCAAGTGTCCTCTTACTTGCACAACATCTGCCTCTCATACTCATCTAAACCATACACACACTGCATACATTTCACGCCAATTTCTACAGAAACGTAACCTAAAAGTTATCATTCTCTTCCTCTGTATTTACTTACAAAGAAAGCTTTTCTACATGCCTACAGGAAGACTTGAGAGGGGAGCCGTGCTCCCTCGTGGACTATGATTGACATCTGAGGAAGTGGGCCAACTTTCTTGCTTCTTTTTGATCTTCAAACACTCTTTGTGTAAAATGAGGTGACTCAGACTCCTAGACTTGCCTACTTGTTTTAATTATTCTTTTCTTTAAATCAATAAAAGATTAGTTTTCTGAAGTTTGAAAATTACTTGCTCTAGATGTTTCTAGGGTACTTCTAGCTTCCACATTCTGTCAGCGTATGTCTTGGTACCACTGAGTCCTGCTTAAACTTACCCTGTGATCTGCCTAGTGCACCCTTTAACACCACCATCAGCATCCAGCCCTGTGAAAATTATACCTTTAAATGAGCCAGAACAAACCGAAGTCATCAAATATAATTTCAATGATGAACCTCAACGTTTTCCATTTGAATGCTTCCCCAAATGGTTACCATTTATTAACGTCACATTAAAGGGCTCCCTTCATTTTTCCTATTCAGTGAAGAGACAGCTAATAAACGACACTGACTTGGCCCGGCTGCGAACGACAGGTTCTGAAAGAGAGCTGCCCTCCGTGCACAGACTCGGTGGATGTCTGCAGACCAGGGGCACGGTTTTCATCTGCAGAATCTGTCCCTTCATGCGAGGTTTGGGGAAGGGGAAGGTGATCGTGCTGTCAAAGCTAAAGGGGAAATCCTGGGCTCATGGGTGGTCTTCTCTAAGTCCCCTTCCATGAACCAAGGCAGGACCTTCTGGTTTCTTCACCTCCCTGACCACGGCTGTGTGGCTCAGAGATTCTCACAGCATGTGAAGAATCACACAGGAAGGGGTGGTTCCCTTTTTGAAAACTTTGGATAAGGAAAAGTACAAACCAAATAGACAAACAAACAAACTATCACTCATATGACTTTGACTAGTACTGATAAACCCTTTGGTTTAGTTTCCCAACTGAATCTATATTTATCAATATTGATGAACCTCAAACACTTAATAGAGAAATATTTTTCAAAAGTTTAGGACACGGAACAGTGTTACTGATATTTCATGCATGCATAGGGCCGACAGCATGCCAGGTGTGGCACACGCTAACCTCTGGAGGGGCGGTTCTCTCCAGAAGGCATAAGAGAGGACGGAAGAGTGGGGAGTAGAGACACCGTGATATATGTTTACAAAATAATAGAGAGATGGAAGTGAAACCACAGTTGGTTCAATTAGGTCTTCTTTTCAGAAAATGCAACAGTATTCCAGTGTCAAGCTGCTTTCACTCGGCAAGTGCAGGCTCTACACGACTATTCTTGTGCATTAAGCATTGAGTAGATTGTTCCATTTCCCCATCTAATGCTGGTCTCTTCTTAAACCTAATTTTTCATTGTTATCAGTGTGATACCTGTGCAGTGGGATGCAAATTGAACTACAAGGCCAATATGAGTAACGGCAATAACCTGACCCGCCTCCTCTGCTGACAATGCTTGTCCCCTGCGGGTGGCAGCTTCCCGTGCTTCCAGGTATTTATCCCGGCACTTATTTCATAATAAGAATGTTTCCCACTTATTGACTTTAGATATTATGTAAGGGAAATATTGTTACAGAAAAACAAGAGTTAGCTCTCTTTCTCTTAATCTGGCAATTTTTTTTTACTCAACATAATAATGACAGCAGTTATATTAAAAAGAATGAGCATTTATTTAATTATTGCTTTTTAAAAAAGATTTGATTTATTTACTATTAGAGAGAGGGGAAAGAGAGGGAGAGAAACATCAGTGTGTAAGAGATACATCAACTGGTTTCCTCTCACACACCCGCAACAGGGGCGCTGGCCCACAACCCAGGCATATGCCCTGACCCGGAAGCAAACCAGCGACCTTTCAGTTCACAGGCCAGCACTCAATCCACTGAGTCACACCAGCCAGGGCTAAATGATTGCTTTTAAACCAGGCATTGAGATAGGTATATTTTCCCTTTTATAATTTTCATAAGGTCCCTCTGAAAAAAGTATTATTATTTCAGTTTTACAGATGAGGAAAATAGGATTGGAGGTATTAAATTCCTCTTAATCATGTAACTAGTAATTGGTAGGATTGAAATTGAAATTCAGATTTGCCTGTTCAATCTATACTCCTGAAAACCAGACAGACTTGAATCTCCTTGGGATCCTGCAATTTTGCTTCACTCTTTCTCCTGAATAATATCATTAATATTCCTTTATGTCATTAGAAATTCGTCATAATCAACATTATTTGGGATGCATGATATTCTAAGAGGACGTATGGTAATTTACTGCATCCCTCTAATTATAGTGAATTTAGGCATTCCCCCCAATTATTTGCTATTGTGAACATTGCTAAGATAAATGTCTTTATACATTATGTACTCAAAAATTTAAAGAACTGCTTTGTTTGTGTTTCAAGTAATTTCTTAGGTTGAGTTGCCAGTAGTGGGTATGACTTAAAAAAATATTCTGTGAAAAAGTAACATGAACAGTGGCCAGAGACATCTATCAAAATTACACAGATGCAAAACTAAGTTCATCACCTCTGTTAATCATGCATTTCCAGGAAGATGAAAATCCGTTCTTCCCGAGCAGCTGGTAACATTAAACTAGAGTTTAGAGAGGTCTGCCTTTAAGAGTCTTTACTACAGAGGTTTATGAAGATCTTTTATGCAATAGAAATATTTAAATTCTGCTTTTGCCTACTGATTTTTTTAGACTGTATGCTCTTGGAAAATAACAATTTCTTACAAACAATGTATATGTATTATATGTAATATATAATATTTAATTATTCATGTAATAGGAACAAATAATTACTATAAAAGATTAAAACTTAAAATTTGTAGTGCCTTGTGGCTTCCAGAGATCTCTAATAAACATATATATATATATATAT
>PVKM010007062.1:0-42925 GCA_004027735.1 Carollia perspicillata | reverse complement strand
TTGTGCCCAGCTGGTTACCGTGGATAGGTAACAGGGATAAGGAGAGAGTACAGGGCAAATTGTGTGTCTAGCTGATTCTTTTCTAAAAATTGAAAGTTTTCATTTCTTCCTTCCACTTTCTTACATTTCATTCCTCATGTATATTTTAATCCTCTAAATTTGTTAGCCAGGCTATAGAATCTTTCCATTCCCTGGTCTCTAGTTATTTGTCAAAATAGCTCTTCTGTGGATTATCAACTCCCCTGCAACCACCTACATCTGTCACCATCATTCCAGCAGGTCTTGTGAAGGAAGCCATCCCAGACATGAACTAAGATCTTTGCTCTAGGTCAGAGTTGCTGAGAGGCTGAACCCATGTTATTAGCCTTCTGAAAACTCAATTTCCTCACGTGAAAACAAAGAGTTAGTACCATACCTCCTTGTGTAAAGTACATATGGTACAGAAGCAATAGTGTTTAACTTGCCTAATTGTGTCTCCTAGGGAATAATAATTTCTGAGAGGGAGTTTGAATCTGGAGAAGGATCCAGTCTTATTGTTCTTCTTGAATTTTTCATTTCAACCCTCATAGGGCCCTCCTGTATACCACTACCCTCCCCAGACTCCCAGTCTCAGGAGAAATTTGTTGTTGAAATGGCATTCTGATTTGTTCGTAAATCTAGTTTTGAGATTATGTCTTTTGCAAAATATCTCAGATAAAATGACTTTGAAAGGAAAGGAGGAAGGGAGAGAAAAATAGGAAAAGAAAGTAAAAAGGAAGGATGGGAAGAAGAGAGGGAGCCAGGAAAAAAGCAAGCTGGCCCCTGTGCTTCACCCTCTCCTACCAGGAGCAGGAGAAGGCGTCTTGGCTGATGATGAGGTCAGAGGACAGTCTCATGCCCAAGGCCAACCCAACGCACTTCCCCCTCCTCGAGGCTCCCCTTTCCTCAGAAACTTGCTGGTGGTTAATCGCTATTTTCTACTACACAAACCTGTTATGTTTACCTACAATGGTAGTTCTCTAAGTGTAGTCCCAGGACCAGCAGCATCAGCATCCTGGGAATTAGGAAAAATGCAAATTCTCGGGCTCCACCTGAATCCATACTTCTAAGGGTGGAGCCAAAAGTCTGTGTTTAAACAAGCCCTCCCTCCGATTCTGATGCATACATACATTTGAGAAGCACTGACCTGGGAAGAGTTCTCTCAGCATTGTGGGGTGGTTGCTTTGTTCGAGAGGGATGAAATTCTTGCTTTGTGGTACTCATGGTCTACCCCACAGGCAAGCCTCTGGTCTGGCTGCTGATAGTGTATGTCTTATGGTCGCCAAAGGAAGACTGCTTTGAGCAGTTGGCAATCACAGTAGAAAATAAGTTAGAACCAAACCTTACCCCCCTGTGCAGGGGCACCACAGGACTGAGACTCCTCTGCCCACCCGTGGGAACTCTGTGGGGTCCAATACTTCTGGACGAGAATCTGCAGGAGAGAGTACAGGAGAGAGTACTGTGCTTTAAGTTCTTACTTTGGGGAAATGTGGGTGCATATGGTCTCACCCTGCAAAAATCCCTTAGAAAAGCTCAGTTTGAAATTCCTGTGGACAGACTTCGTTCCCACCAGGGCTTCTTTCCCAATCTCTGGAATCACAGCACCTGAACAGATGGGAGAGTGAGGTGACCTCCCTTCACCTTCACTCGGGGGGCAGTGAAGCTGTTATCATGGCAGGAACCTTCATCGAATTCAGGTGTGAAGAAGCAGAGGCGGGTCAGGACCTTCCCAAGCCATGAGCTGCTATCTCCTATTCTCAACCTTCGCAAATAAACCACACTGTTTTAGCGTTAGTTCCATCCAAGGTGAGGACATAGAAGTATGGTGTTGGGGGTGTGTTGTCATTAGAGATAATGAAGGAGAGAGCCTGGTACATATAGTAAAGGGGACAGGTGCAGGAGTAGGAGCTTGGGGCAGTGGGGGAGGTGTCGTGAACACACAACTGCAGGTGAGCTGGGAAAGCAGGCGATGAGACAGAAATGGTGCCATCTGGGAGAGAGGTGAAGGCAGGACAAGGTTGCCAAAGCCAAAGGTCATGTCCTTCCCTGTGTATCTGAGGCCTGCCTCCTGCCTGGCTGTGAATCTTATTCCTGATGATGCTGAGATCAGAAAATAATAGAAGGGCTTAAGGAAGTCTAGAAATATCTACTTTAAAAAATTAGCTTTATTGGACTTTCTGCTCATTCTTTTGTTTTAGATTAGAGTCAAAAGTCTGCACCCTCCTTGTCTGTTAAGTATTTTGGTACCTTGCTAAAAAGAAGTGAAGCAGGACCATGTGGCCAGCCAGTGCAGGTGGCCTTGGAGGGGAACAGGGGGCCCAGGTGTGCTGCAGGTGGAGGTCCCGTGCAGCAATGCAGATTCCTCACTCCCACCGTGGGGCCAAGGCAGCGCCGAGCACGTGAGTAGGAGTGACTCTTTAATGAATCTTGCTATTTTGAAGAAGCTGTTCATCAGTCAGGCTGACCCCAGATAAATACAACTGTCACAGTCTGAAACCCTGAAGAAATCCCTGCTCTTGGGCACTATGATTTCAGCTGGAGCCGACATTCCACAGAATGAATGCAATGATTTATGCAGCAGGAAGATGACTGGCTGCTGAGCAACAGGGGGATTTTCTTCTGCAAGAATTTCTGTCATAGCCTTTCCTGACCCTTCACCCTGGTGATTTAAATTTAAAAGTAAGATGAATGCCTGTTCTATGAGTTATTGAGTTTTCCACCCCTGCACTTAGCATAACTTGCTACTTGGGGGAAAAAAGGAATAAAGGGCTGTTCAGTCAAATGTCTGAATTAATGATCTCCCCAAGCATCTTGGATTTTGATGGTGAATTTGAGAATGTACAGAATATGGATGTTTTCTGCGAGATGCAGCTTTACTGGGGCTTGTTAGAGAAAGAGAAGCTAATCAGCACGTTGGTGATGAGACTCCAGTGAGAAGGGCGGCCCCAGCTGGGGGGTGACGTTCCAGTGAATCAGACAGTCTTGGTTTCCAAGCCCTTTCCACTGGTGTTGACCTAGTTTCAGAAAATTGATTTACAGACGCACCAGCCCTGGCCTTCCAAAGGGGGCAGTAGAGAGAGGACAAACTGAATTTGCCTCAGATTTGCCAACACAAATCTGGTGATTTAATTGAAAAAGAATGGGTGTTAATTAGATGAGGTGGACAAGGCCAAAAGGAGCCCTAGGGCAGGTTTTTAATTTTATTTTCCTGAAATTGCTTTAGAGATCACTTTTATACTTAAACCAAACGTTTCCAAGATCTTTTTATGGTAGCCATCTGACGTTACAGGACAGGCCTCGTCAGAAAGTCAGGGAGAATGGATGTACGCTGCGTTGCAATGGACTAACAGCCTGTGCACTCAGCACCGGCCCATGGTTGGCATTGTTTTTTTTTCTAGTTGGAAGTTTTTCCTAAAGCCATCGGCATCCATTATGAGGCAACTTAACAACAGTGTGGCTAGAAACACAGATGCTCACTTTAAATGGCTGGGACAAGCAGTGTAATACAGAGAGAACAGGGTCTGGTTGGAACCAGGAACCCCCTCTTCTAAGACGGCTGCTCGGACAGTCCTCACTACAGCAGCCTCACTGGAAGACAAAGAAAGTTCTGAAAGAGAGGCTTCCTAAAATTCTGTCATTCACTGACTGTATGCTTTATGTGTAAAGTGCCAGAGGATAAGTCATAGAAGCATGGCACTTAGAGTTTGATGAGCCAGAAAATACATAAATAGCCATAATGAAAAACATAATATGATAAATATTATAAGCATACAAAAACCCACAGCTTTCTGGAAATCTCTGGGACTCAGTCAGCCTATGAATGACTGTATGGTGAGTTAAGATGTGATTATAACACCCAATAAGTGTTAATTTAGCAGTGCCCATTAGAAAATAAGCTCCATAAGGCAGGGGATTTTGTCTGTTTGGTATACTGCTGTATTACTGCTACAGTAAGAACAACAATAGTACCTACTCCTAATTAAGGTCCTATTATACCAAGCACCATGGTACAAAGTTTACATATATTTAATCTTTTTAACATCCTTATGAAATAGATTCCCATTTTATTCCCATTTTATGGCTAAGAAAGTTGTGACTCAGATTGAAAAATCAATTTGCCTAAAGTCACACAGAGCTGAGGACACAGAGCAAAGGTGGAATCCAAGCCAATCACTGAAGAATAAGTGGGAGGAGGGCATTGAGCTGGCTGAGCAACAAGGAATGTGGAAGAAAAGTACAAGGTTAGTTCAATGCAAGCAATGGCTTGGCAGCTGTATTAGGGTGTACAAGAGGATGAGAGATAAAGGGAATGTTCTTGCTGGAAAGTAACTAGTCTAAGGCTTCTCACACTTCAACGTGCACACGAATCACCTGAAGTCATGTTAAAATGTGGACCTGGATTCAGCAGACCTGAGACTCAGCATTTCCAATAATCCTCCAGGTGATGTGATGTTCCTGGTCTAAGGCTTTAGTTTAAATAGTAAGTGTCTAGTTTGTTGGTCCCAAATGCTGGTGTAAGAACCAGTGCCCAACAGTCTAAATGAAAACAATAAAGACAACAAAGTGAGTTTTTTATAGTTAACTTTAGTTTCTCCTTGTTATTTGTGTTAGGTTATAATTTACTTCATTGGCAATGCAACACTTTTAAGATAGACTAAGTCTGTGAATATTAAATTTAATCATAGACTAAAACCCTGGCAACTGAATGTCAGTATCTAAATTTTTTTCAAAAAGTTAGGAACCATTAATCTAATGCAACCTCTCATTTTACAGATGGGGAAACTCAGGCCTAGAGTGGAAAAGTGATTTATCATGTAATAGAAGGTGCAGGCTGGTAGTCTCCTCAGCTGAGGCTACAAAAGTAAGTGCATTAAAATAGACCACAGGGAACATTACTTGTCACATTGAGAAAGCTAGATTTTATTGTATAGGCAAAGGCAAATTACCGAGTATTTTGATAAGGGAAGTATCAAAACAAAAATTATGAGTTAGGACAACTGACCTGGCAACAAGTAGTATATAAGTGCCTACAGGCAAGGAGATCAATTCAGAATCAAACGCCTTATTACCTTGATCCATAAAATAGAATCTAAGATGCCATCAGTTATAAAAAAGCACTATGTACCCCCAAGTTACTGTCATAAAGTTGTAACAAAATGACTTCTTGTCACTTTGGAATTTTTACTTTATACTTACTGAATTGCTCTTGTATACTTATTTAGATGTGGTATTTTATCACATGTTACTGTTATGCATTCATGAAACTAATCTTTGAGCCAAATGAAATGGTTAAGGCCATGGTTCCCCAAACATGCCCCAAGCCACCTGGAGGAGCCACAGTGACTCACAGCTGGGCTGTGGGATAGTTTACATTTTCAAGGGGAATAGTGATACTTGACATCTGTTAGACATGGTACAAACTATGAGCCTGTGATTATTCACAATTCTAGCATTAGATCAGGCTAATTTCTTTCTGATGACATTGATTTTGTGAAGTTGGGTTATAGGCAACTGGTGTGATATAAAAGCACCTACTTGGAACAGGAGAGGTGGGTTCCAGTGTCCAATCCAGTTCCAGGTTTGGCAGTTGTGCAGTGCCCAAAAAGCATACCAATCCCATTAGAAGGCAATTCTAGTTACTTAAGAGTGAAATAATTTTTTTTTTCAAATAGTTACTGAGTTGTTGGACCTAACTATTTAATAAATGGAAGAGTTCGATATGCTTTGAGCCCCAGAGTGCTGTAAAAAAGCACTGAGACCCTAGAAATACCAGGAACCAAGAAAGCTTGGGTTTAGGTACTTCTAAACATTTTTTACATTCACAGTGCAACTCTTCTGAGTCACTCTCTGAGTCAGAATAGTCTGCACCCATATTTTGTCTATATAGCATCATTGTCTGTGCCTAGATGCATTGGTGATGTGTATTTTTTTAAGAGTGCTCCACTATCGTCTCTGTAATGTTTTCAAGCCCCATTCATTCTGAGAATTTCGTTACTGGAAATTTCCCGGGGTGTTCAATAGAAGGTTTCTTAGGCTATAAGCAGGACTCGTATTCCTTAAACAGTCTGTGAGGAGCTGGCAGTTGAGAAGGGCGAGTTCCCTGCGTACTGCCAGGGAAGACACGTCACGCTGAGTGAATGTGGTTAACAACGACTACGGGACAACCGCTGTCAGGCCGGCAGCAACTGTAAGTTGCCACTGAGTGTAAACCATATTCTAATTGCAAATATGTTAAAAAGTGAGAAAAGATATATGTACCAACATACCAACAAAATATATTGGTGTCTATCCCAGTGTTGTGAGAGTTGAGGTAATAATGTAAAAAGGTGTTGTGTAAACTATAAAGCAATAGCAGTATTACTCTGATCAGGCACCAGGTGATAGGGGCCTGAAGGAGGTTATTGAAAGGGGCTGTAGAAAAAGGGCTACGAGGTTAAAAGGCACTTACATAGAATTAACCGCATTTTAAAATTAGAACACAAACATGGGTTGTTCAGCAATTCCTGACCTAAGAAGGCTGTCCTGTAAGTGCCTGGTGAGAAACCTGCCCCCACTTCAGAGCCTAGGAGAAACACACAACCCACCCGGCAACTCCGTGCTCCTCTTTGTTGTATTCCATTCCGAAGTCACGGCCACAGACTCAGGCTGTGTGCGCCTGGCCCTGATATTTATTCAATGGTAGAACCTAGAGTCCTTGATAAAATTATGATGGACAGGGATAAATGCCCTAGATATTTATAGAAAATAACTTAGGTATTTCACTTCTTGAAAGGCAGTTTAAATTGTTAGTTAAATTTCAAATTCTCTGTTTTGATAGCAACAGATCTGGATTAAGGCTCTAATTATACCTACAATTAGCTGTGTGACCTTGGGCTTCTGAGCCTCAGTTTTCCCATCTTGTATAATAGGAATAACTATAATATCTCCTTCATAGGGTTATAATGAGGATCAAATAACATGAAGCATAAATCACAGTGCTTGGCTTACATTTACTCTTCAGTAAAAAAGACAAAGGTATTCTAGTTCTTCTGCCACCCCTTTGGCAGAATTGGAATAATTTCTCAAGAGAATTTGATCCCACACCTAAAATTTTATTTAGAAAAATGTCACGAATGATTATAAACAGAAGACCAATGTGAGCCGTGTAGAATCCTTCCACTGACTTCATCCGCACCGCTGTCATCCCGATCTGTGCCCCGTCACGCTTCTCCCTACCCGAAATCGTGCCTTCTAACTGGGGGGCTTCGCCTTTGTTTATTTACTTATTCGTTTGTTTATTGATGCACTCACTTATTCACTAATGCATTTATTTGTAATTTATTTTTCAATTACACTTGACACACAACATGCTTGACTCACAGGAGTCTGTTTGCCACCCACATTTCTAAGTGTTTTTCAGATCCTGTCACTGCTCAGAGTGAAATCTCTCCAATTGCTTTCCCCTGCACTGAAAATAAAATCCAAACTTCATACCTATGCTTTTCCAAGTCTGATGTTCCGCCTCGCCTTCTACCACTGCACTGACCACTTCTGTCCAACAGTGTCACCTGTGTTCCTTCAACATGCCACGCCTGTTCCCACTGTACGGAATTTCTATTGCTTGTGCATTTAGCAACTTTCCACTTTCTTATGTTTTCCTTGTTAATTAATTTATTTAACACCCATGTTTTCTCCATTTACCCCCAGCTTCAGTCTTCAGAATGTGAACTTCTTGAGAAGAGATGATGACTTATTGCTATATACCCTGTGCCTAAAACACTACGTGGCATATATAAGGCACACTACAAATATTTCCTTAATCATAAATGCATACAAATTAAACATCCACACAATGCTGTTATATATGTAGCCTTGGGGGTATACATTTCTAAAGAGACAACATTCTGTAAACAATAAATAATAGCATATAAATATTATGAGTCATATCTGATAATGAAGGACTGGAAGACTCTTGCCCAGGTACTGACAGACTGAATTTGCACAAAACCAAGGAAATAATATATTATTGTCACTTCCTTTTGTTTTAAAAGTGTTCAATGGTCAAGAACTTATTGTAGCATTTTTCCTTTCATACCCAGAAGGTCTTCTGATTCTGGTTCCTGAAAGATTTTCTTGTCAGTTTCTTTGAGTGGACAATACATCTCAAAGATTGACATTCCACAGCAGTTGCACTCCCTTACAGTGACTTGATTCTCCCAGCATTTAACAAATAAGCTGTTCCAAGATACAGGCTAGTAGTGTGCTCTGAATAGCTATCAAATGGGGGAGAGATTTATCTATGTATCTGCACACACATAGGAGTCCCTCTCTCTCTCTTTCATGTTCTCTATTTGTTATTAGTAGAGAATATGTCAGTTTACAGTAGAGATTTATTTCTTCAAATTCTTTACTCACAAAGCTGGCAAAACCCAGAAGCCAAACACGTTTATTCCAGGCTGAAGGACACTGGTATCTTTTAAGCAATCACCAGTAACAGCATCTATATATCTGTTGGCATAATAGTAGTTGTTCAAGGAAAATCTGTAACTTAATTACTGAGAAGGCACAATAGAAGAAAATGGTCCTCAAACTCTGAGTCAACATAAAAATATTCTGTTAAATTTATTTAAGTAAAAATGTTCATTGAGCAATGACTATTACTCTTTGACTATATGCAGTCAGCAAGTCAGACACCGGAGGTGGAAGAAAGCCTTGGGAACAGCGCGTGAAATGTCAGGCAGGAGGCGAGGCACATGGATGGTGCTCAGCAAACACTGACTTTCCTCCTCAGGGTCTTCATTTCTCCAGTGGCTCTGGTTATATGTCTTCAAAAGTACTGCCGCTCCACTAGACTGATATACACAGAGGTGAGTAAAGGTGGGGACAGCAGCCCAATGTGACATCCATCTGTGCCCAGCATGGGCAGGACACTTCCCGTACTTGAAGTCTCATTTCCATCCTCATAGGTACATGTTTTATTCTCATTTTCCAAAATAGGAAATGGAGGCGCTGAGAGATTAAATAACTGGCCCAGTAATATGTGGTTGATACAGAATGCAAATTAAATTCTGGTCATTCATAGCTATATTCATTTCATCCAGAACACATTTATTAATCATCTGGAATCTCAGAGGCTAAAGATTCAAACAAAAAACGACATGCTCCACATGCTGAAAGGGCTTTCCCTTCATGTGGGATGAAACGTATAAAACAAGTGACTTTTTAAAAATGCAAATGTTACAAAAGAGGTACTGCTGGTAGGACAAAATGGAAAAAGACTCACTTTGCCAGGGTGAAGTGAGGATGGAAGCATCATGAAGACTTCACCAGGGGAGAGATAAAAGATGTGTCATGAAAAAATGAACAGGAGCCACTGGGCAATCTGCTAGAGGAGGAGGAGTTTGCTGAGTGCGATATGAGGTTGGGGTGAGGGGAAAGACAATCTGCGTGTTGGGAATGGGAAGAGTGAAAACTGGGTGACTTTCAGGAACAGCAAGTCATGCAGTTGGTCTGCAGTGTGGGTGTGTGATGTTAGTAGCAGGAGATGAGCCTGGACAGGGAGCAGAGGCCAGACAGGAAGGGCCGATGTATCAGGCTGAGGAGCTCAGACTTTACCTTGAAGGTAATAGGGACCTGATAACAGATTTTAAGCAAAGAGGGTTACATCCTCAGGATGATATCTTCTAAAGGTCCCCAATCAGTGGTATGGAAGAAAGACTAGAAAGAGACCTACTGCAGGAGGCAAAGAGACCTGAGGAGAGGCAAGGGAGGCTGAGGCCCTGAGTGAAACCAGTGGCTCAGAAATGTACCTACCTGAGCCAGCTCTACTGCACAGTTTACTTCGTGTGCTCCTTGAAGCAGCTCTGTTCCTTCAGCAAAGTGCCAGCCTCCTATTCTGTTTTCTAATTGGATTTTATGTCGGTTGCTGTCCCAATGATGTTGACCTTGCAAGGGTCCTGAAATTAGCCCATTAGTCACTCCTTTGCATCAAGTTAAGGAGACTCCTATTAAAATACAGCAGATTCCCTAGGAGGAATGCAGCATTATCAGCCACTAATGCCCTGACCTTAATTGCTTCACCAGATTAATTAGGTAGCTCCCTAGCAAGGCCCTAATCAAAGAAGGGCAGGGGCAGGCGGAACAGGTGCATGCTGATGAAACAAGAGAGTAAATGAGATTTAAAGCATTGGGCACAAACTGGGGAGAACCGAGCTCAGCATTTTGGGGAGAAATGGAGTACCGAATACACTGAAGGAGAGAGTCAGGAAAGGAGGAGGCAGAGAGCTCTGAAGACAAAGGTGGGGCCCTGGCTGGTGTAGCTCAGTGGATTGAGCAAGGGCTGCAAACCCAAGGGTCTCCACTTTGATTCCCAGTCAGGGCACATGCCTGGGTTGTGGGCCAGGTCCCCAGTGGACGTCACATGAGAGGCAACCACACATTGATGTTTCTCTCTCTCTTTCTCACTCCCTTCCCCTCTCTCTATAAATAAGTAAATAAATAAAACCTTAAAAAAAAAGACAAAGGTGGCCATCTCGGCTCATCAGGCATGAAACCCACTTCGGATATACTTTTCACTGTCTATGACAGGTCCTCTGTCTAGTGACAGACCCTCACCTGAGATGAGAATGTGAACTGAACAATGTCATTTCTACATTTCATTCAACTCTTATAACATGCTGAGTGGAGTCCCGGATGCTTTCTATACATTCTGTCAGTCAAACCTCACCACCATGCTATGAGCTAGGCTCCCTGTTTCTAGGTTTCCCAGGAGGAAACTGAGGCTCAGAAAGCTTAAGTAAATTGTTCACAGTCATTCAGTTTGAGTGGCAGAGTCAGGATTTGAGTCTAGACCCATCTGGCTCCAAAGTCTTGACCACTAACTCAACTGCTTGACATTCACCACTCCAGTGATCACAACCTCAACTCTTCTGACTGGGTTAGGCTTGCCCATGGCCTGCACAGATAGCCTGGCCTTTAGGAGTCCTTGGCTGTATTTCAAAATGCCCCAGTCCAGCTCCACTTGTACCCCATCTGGACACCTTACCACACACTTACTATGGCCTAGAGCTGCACTCTGGGGCTTCCCAGGAGACTCACTGTGCCTGTGGTTTGAGCATCAACAGAAGAGTTTACATCCTGAAGAAACTGCCGAATTCTCACAGCAGGTCATGATAAAGCTGGGATGACAACCCAAGTCTGACTGACCTTAAAGCAAAGGAATGTCTACGTTATGGCTCTCTCATGAGCTGATGCTTGAGCTAAACTTGAATAATGGGTCATAGAGGTGGAAAAGAGTGAAAACTGTAGACACAGGCACTACCATAGGCAAAGGCATGTAGGAATGAGCCCACAAAACATGCCTGGAGAACTGTGAGGAGCTTAAGGTGCCGTGGGAGAAGACAGAGAGCAGATGAGGTTGGGAAGCTGACGACCTGGGAAACTTCAGGGAGGGGATGCCCTTGTAAGTGGGATGATGCAGACATCTGAAAAATAAGGGAAGAACAAAGCCAGCAGTGGAATCTGCTGGTTATTACTAAGTTGTATCGAGGCCTCGTGGGGGATGACTAGAAATCCTAATAAGAATTGTTAAAGGTTAAAGTCTAAATGTGAGAGCTTATCTGGTAGTTTACAAAGAAAACCTTATCCCCTGCAGTGGGACAGCAATCACAACTGAAGAGCAAAATCAAGGTCTGATAGTTGAAATTGCCAAACTCCAGTGATATTTAAAACTAAGTCAAAGGAGGTCTGTGTGCTAAGTAAGGTAGGGGCTGAGGCTGGGAAAACCAGGGATCCTGACACATGAAATGGGGATATCTGAGTCGGTGCTTCTGTGAGTTTTAACCATAGAGCTCTGAAGTCTCAGACCTAGGAGAAGTGGCCCAGCTTTCTGAAGGAAGGGCTAGAAGCCCCGAGAGGAAAGATTCTGCTGAGCTCTTTCTACCATAAAGCAATAGATACCACCCCCAGGAGCTCATTCCACAGGCACTTCTGGCTGCCAGGCTAATTACTAGGATTAAATCCCTACACAGCCTGACTAGGGATGTTGGGCCTGAGAAGGAAGGAAAGAGATTCTATCGAAGAAACTGCAAGAATTAGCCAGCATCTTTATACACAGACTGGGGGAATTCCCCTGAAGTTGAATTTTAAAGGCACTTGATCAGGGAGTCAGAACATAAAACTGGATAAGCAAAAATTCGATAACTTGTGATGCTTTCTCAGGATGTGGGATTTACTACCCTGGCAAGGACCGAAGGGGATGAGACAAACTTTCAACAAGGGTGACTCTCAGAAGCCTAGAAACAATGGTGTCCTAAGCTAGACAAAGTGGAAATGCCTGAGTTGCCCTGCGTGTAGTAGAGGAAAGAATAAAAAGGCTGAAGGAAGTGGGATGCTGGAGTGGATATATTATGTGAAACCAGAAGATTTAATGCAAGGTGACATATTCCCTGGAGGGGCCAGAGGATACACCATTCACCACGGCCGTCAGGAGTGTGCTGGTGGAGGGGCACAGCAGCACTCAGAGGTTCAGTGGACTCTGGACTCAGCAGGGTTGGAGGTCCTCATCACCAGGGCAGGGGGCACACTCTTGTAAAGAAACATAGCAAGGGTCCCCATGAACTTCAAGCTATGGCTACCGCCAGATCACTATGAACTCCTTGTGTCCAAGGACTAGAAGGTAGGGTGGGGAGTTGACCATCTTGGCAGAAATAATGTATCCCAACCAGCAGGAAAAGGCAGGGCTGCTTTCACAGAATGAGGGCAGCAAAGAAGAGGTGTGGAACCAAGGCAGTTTGTTTGTTTCTCAGTACTCCCTTGCCCAATTGTAACTGAGTGGACATGTGCAGCACCCCTGGCCTGAAAAGGTTATGATTTTCAAGGGATTGGACCCCTCGAGGGTGAGGTTTGGGGTTTTACTACTATGTAAGCCTACAAGACTGGCGGAAGAGATAACTGAGAGTGGGGGAGTTTAGATGGGAGGAGGGAGAGGATGGTGTCATCAAAGATTGAGATCAACTGTAGCCACAGGGGCTATCGTTTATCCCCAGGGTGACTGCCTCTTCTAGTTTCCCTTCAGAAACAGAGGCACCCGCGGACCATGAGAATGTGCACGGAGAACTGAGTCTGTGCCGCTGGTGGTGCAGATGGTGGTGGTTACGGAGGTATGCCGTGCACATATCCAACCCGCTGAAGGAAACCTAACTTCTACCTTCTTCCCCCCAGGAACACTGCACCCCCACTTTCAGAGGCCTCTCCCAATCACTGATTGAGCATAACACTGGGTTTCTCTAACAGGAAACTCGTCCAGTGACATCCCATCAGCACAGCTGAGACTTTCTCAGACCTGCACTGTGGTCTGGGGCTTCTCCCAGACGACCCTTCCTTCCTTCTCTCCTTTCACAGGCATCAGACCTGTAACGTGATCTAAGAACTCTCCCTGCCTACTTTAGCTCCTTTACCCTGCACTGGCATTTCCCCCAATAAATCTCTCACACATCTAATCTCTCCTTGACAAATGTTTCTCAGAAGTCCCAAACTAACAAACACACTTACACTTTATGCTCCATGATGACGGGAATCATGTCTGCCTTGTTCACTGCTCTATCCCCAATGCCTAGCACCATTGTTAGTAATTGAATTAATCGACATACTCATTAATCACAGTAGCATCAATAACATAGTAGGAGTGGAACCTGGTGTGGATGGAAATGAAGGCGAGTTCAGGATACTTTTTCAGAAATACCAGCAGTGGCAGAGAAGTAAGACTGGTGGTCGAACGTGGTTTGAGGAGATGGCAGGGTTGATGGGAACTCTTTGGGACAGGAGAGGTTTGGCCAGCTTCATAAGTGGAGGAAAAGTCAATGAAGAGGGAAAGATCGAAGGTACACTAGAAATGGGATAAAATTAAATGAGAAACAGAGCGAGGGTGGGGGCAGGGGAGAAGTCGGGAGGTTGAGCACCTGTCTTGGTTTCTATTTTTCTAATGTGAGAGGAGGAAGATCATCTGCTGAGAGAATGAGGAGTAGAGACCAAGAGGGGCACCGAGTGAACCAGCCTCTGATGGGAGTGGACACGAGAACACGCAGGGATGTGTGTACGACTGAGGGAAGGGGCTCTTCTCAGGCCAGAAGGGCCAAGCTGTAATCCCAGTCATGGGATTTTCTTCACCACTCCTTAGGGGGGGCCTGATCAGAACCAGTGATGTTACCCCATGGTTCTGAGGGAGGTCACTGGGGTGAAACATTGGTGAGTGAGGGAAAGGTTTGTGTTACCTGCTGTTACATCAGCTTGGACTCTTGGAGACTCTATGAATAAGTGACATCCAAAATGACCTGCCCTCAACAGAGAGGAGGGTGCTGGTACCTTATTTTAAAAAGTGATTTACCAAGGTCCAGGTGTGGAGGAAGAATACTCCAGGTTAAAAGAACGATAAACTGACCACCTTCACTTCTGCATCTTGTCTATTGCCCCACATGTAAGTATTTAATGCCCACAGATGAAGTCCCGGAGGCTCAGAGAGTTTCAATGAACATGCCCAATTCTCCTCAACTTTTGTATTTTGAAAAGTCTAGAAGTTGCTGGTGGGGAGGAGGGAGAACATGCTTACATCTCATCTAAATATCATTTTATACTTACTTTTAAAAATGTGTACTTATTTAAGATTTTATACTCCTTAGGAATATTTAAGAAGGGAGAATTAAGTTATAACTATGATATAAGTTATAACTATGACTTACATAGTTATAATTCTAGGTGATTAAATAAATTAACAGTAACTACATTGACTTTTCAAGAACTGATGAGGAAATATTTGGGGTGAATTCAACTTTTTATTTCTCTTTTAATAAACTTCAGGCCACTTTACCCATAAATAAGAATGATTTTCATTAAGTAGATAGAGACAATTTTATAGGTGGCCACCATATTTTCATGATATGGTTGGCAGTATATGTGGATTTCAGGTTTCTTAAATCTGCACTTATTAAGTGAATTTATGGGTTTTACTATTTTTCTCATTACATGTTAACTATAACATATCACAAATATTAGCCAGGTCAGTATTTCTTAAAGGGAATAGACATAACTGCCTTGGCTATATTCAAAATGGGCTCTGACAAGAATGTGAAGAAGTTTTCCAAATCAGATTGCTCCAAGAAACTTGTTCACTCATTGTGATGCCCCTCATTCACTAATAAAGATAATTTCCATCAAGTAAAGGGTGAAGTTCAAAATGAACGCAATAAAGGATTTATTTTTAAATCTCATGATGATTGTGTTCCCATAAGCATTCTAGTGACTTTAGATTTATGGACATATGTGAGTCTGCAACATGTCTTAAAATGATAGTGGATCCCCTGTGGTGCCGTCTTTGACAGCTGGTCCTGTGCAAATGTGAGACTGCACTATTAACCCCACAGCGTTCCAGACAAGTATGAGAAGCATGCTTCACGCTGCCATTCTCAAAATTTTAAAAAATAAATTAGCTATAAGAAATGCAAAAAAAATATTATATACATAAGAGGCAACAGAACTGCTTTTCTGGTGTTTTTTTCTATTGAAGCTAAAAGAAAAAGTTCACAAAAAAGTTCACTGCATTATGTGTACAGAATAAGCATTTCTTTGAGGAGGAATTTTATTTAAATAATGTTTTAAAGATCTAAAATTAATCTAATCTAATCTGCCAAACCTTTATGAATTCTTTTAAAAAACAGTTTAATACAAAGATCAGAGCCCTGGCCAGGTAGCTCAGTTGGTTGGAGCATCATCCTGTACACCAGAAAAAAAGATTGCAGGTTCGATTCTTGGTCAGGACACATACCTAGGTTGTGGGTCCAATCCCTTGTCGGGGCTCATGCAGGAGGCAACTGATTGATGCCTCTCTCTCTGTCCCCATCTCTCTCTATCTCTCTCCCCACCCTCTGTCTCCCTCTCCATCCCTCTCCTTCTCCCGTCCTCCCCACTCTCTTCCTCTCTCTCCTCTGGCGTTCTCCTGGTTTGGTGCTGCAGCTATGGACGTGCTGCTCACTGGGTGTGTGTAGCCTGGATCTCCCCAACTCCATAGATCCTTCAAAGTAACTCCTGGCCAGGGTCTGGGACTGGGGCCCCCTGCCCTGGGAGGGGAGAGAACCACAAAGCTGCAATTTCTCACAAGTCTCTCCGCTGTTACAGACACCATGCACAGGACACTTCCCTCTCTCCTTATTGAAATCTTCTTACCACCTGTTACGAAGTGTTTTCTGTACTCCTTGGCTTTGAAATTTCATACCAGCCAAGATTCCATTGATTGTTCAGGTTATTTGTTGGAATTTCAGCCAAGAGTCTGAGTTGGGGGCAAGAGCAAGTGGATTCCACTTCCACCTGCTTGGCCAGCATCTTCTCTCCTAAGGTTTCTTTTCAGTACTATTTTCTCTCTTAACTATGCATTGTAGTTTATCAGTGCAGTTAGCAGTGATCCAATTTAGGTAAGAAGGTGTTCTCAAAAACCTGACAACTTATCTGGATTTCAACTCTATGAAAGAGACTTGTCCCAACTGTTGTTAGTGTGTTCAAATATATGCATTGAAATTCTTTTAAAGATGGCCCAAGATGAAGGCATTGAAACTCCTGTTTTTGAGAATTGCTACTAAGTTCTTTCAAGGTGAGGTCTGCCTTTGTGAGCAGTCAGGACACGAAAGGATCAAAGGAACAAAATAACAAACAGGTTTCAGAATTCCTCATCTCATTGCCTCAAAGAAGTAGAAATAGATCAAATCAAAGCATTGTTAAAAGATGCTGAGGTAGCTTTTTAAAGACCAGCATCCTAAATGTCAGATGGTTAATGAAGGTCAGGCAGGCAGCATCCATACTTTGTCATCATAATGTGCCTTTATTAGGATATGATGGATAGCTTCTTGCTTAGCAAATTTTAGGGAGTATTTTTCCTATAGTTTTAAAAAACTATGATTATAAAAGCATAACATAAAAGCAATTAAAAATGTTTTTTTCCTGGTAGAGCTACGAGGACAAATTAACCTCACAATAGCCATGTTATTGCAGCCAAATTAGATGAATTGCTTTACTTACACCTAGAGGGGTCTTTGTGAATACAAACCATGTTTTCGCTGACTTTTGACTTCAAGAACCAAAGTTGAGGAGGATAAAGCTGAAGGAAATGCTGTTTCAAATGGCCTTTGCAGTACAAATTTCAGAGGCTAGAGGGCATAATTGTTTTAGCTGATTCAGGGTGATAAAAAGCAAAATCTATTCATCTGTTTATTACACAGTGACCTAGAGGTTTTAAAATTTGGATCGTGAGTGCAAACTTGTTTTTCATTAAAAATCCCAAACAGTATCTGCTAGAAGGAGCAACAAAATAAAATGTGTGTTTTCTATGGTTGTAGTGGATTTCTTTTTTCCAGAGGCTCTGGGCTTGTTAGAGAAAATACAGCATACTCCATGGGGCCCTTTGGTTTAGCATGTTTTCCTGTCTTAGGTTTACCAAGCTGTTCACTCAATCTTGGGCTTTCCCCTCCCCCAAATTGTAGCCCCCTCAAAGCAGGGAGGGGTGTGTGCATGCTTGTATGTATACAAGGAGGTACTTGATAAGGATCTTCGTAAGTAGCTGGATATCGTTATAAAATGACAGGGTTGATTCTAGGTAGTGAGATTATGTCTTTTATGAAAATGGTTTTTTAAAACTTGTGTCCCTCTCAATTAAATTTCTTCCAAAAATGTTAGTTAGTTGATGACATTGTGTGATCCTAACACCGTTTCTACCTTTATTTGGCTTTTCCAAATTAGGAATTCCTGAATTTTTTAAAAGTATTTTTGTGACGTCACCTTCTTTAATATAATACATTTTGGTTTCCCCTCCTCACATAGTATGTATGACCCCAAAGCCCAAATCACCTTCCTCTTCATTCCTTTCTTCCACTTCTGTTCATGCCAGTACACTCATATGGAAGGAGACGGTGGAAAAAGTAACTTAGACACTGAAAAATTCCTGCTTAATTTCATCATGTCTCTGCCTCACAAACCACAATTCTTATTACCACATTCAAATTTTTCTTGAGTGATAGTTGTCTTTTCCCTTTCCCTGCACACTGAAAGCACCCAAGCAGTGCCTGGCGGGGCAGATGCAGTTACAGTTGTTTGTGTGGAAAATAATAGGATAAGTAATAGATAACAATACGAGACTAAACTCTGTGTTTTGTGTATTCACAACTGTAAACCTACTTTGCCCTGCTGTGCCTATTTGTAGACTAATGAGTGCACGTACTAAAGGAAAATGTGAGGGCCTTTAAGAAGCTTCTGGATAAGGGGCAAACATCTCATTAGATGAAATGCTAAACACTTTTTGAAGCAAGTCTTTTCACCTTTACTTCCAAAATATACCCAGATCCACCTGTGGTGAGCAGAATTTTGGTCCCTGTGACCTTTGCCTTTGGGATTTCTCTTGTGAATGTTACTTTACTTGGCAGAATAGATTTTTACATATGTAATTAAGAT
The DNA here is from genome assembly GCA_004027735.1 of Carollia perspicillata. NCBI lineage: Eukaryota > Metazoa > Chordata > Mammalia > Chiroptera > Phyllostomidae > Carollia > Carollia perspicillata. The sequence continues at coordinate 24,442 of PVKM010007062.1, read as the reverse complement.
TAGTAATCAGATGACATTAAAATGGGAAGATTATCTTCGATTTTCCAATACAATTACATGAGCTCTTAAAAGCCAAGATCTCTTCAGCTGGTAGAAGATGAAGTCAGATATTTGAAGCATGGGAAGGACTCTATATGCTATTGTTTGTTGGCTTGAAGATGAAGAGGCCCATATCAAGGGAATGGGGGTCTAGTCCTAGCACCCTCAAAGAACTGAATTCCTACAACGACCTGAATGAACTTGAAAGCAGAGTTTTCCCAAGCCTCCAGATAAGAGCCCAGACCAGGTAATGCCCTGATTTTATTCTTGTGAGGACCTGAGTGGAAGACCCAATAGAGAGAAGCTATGCCCAGACTTCTGACCCGTGGAACTGTGTTTGTGGTAATAATTTACAGCAATAGTAGAAAACATTTACATCATTCACTCTTGTTATATGGACTTTAAAAAGTATTGTTTAAGCTGTTTCATTTTAGTTCTGTTATTTATAATTAAGAAATAAATTTTGTATCACCTTCTCAAGCTGTGAAAAATAAGTCCTAAATTTAGACTTTCTCTTCTTTACTGATGGGCTATTGAATGTATTGGCCTTTTCATGAAAGAATGTAACTCACTTTGCATTGGCTGAGTGGCTGTCAAGGGCTGGGCTCTGTGTAAAAGGAAAATTCCCGATTACGAAGGGAACATAAACAATCAACTCAGGGGAAGAAAAGTAACCATTTCTGATGCTGTAAGAAGAACAAGAAACACTACTTCAAAAAGGGAGCCGGTATGTAAGGGATCAGTTTGTTTTTGAACCTGACTCCAATATCCAACACACCCAGGATTTCAGGAGCCAACCACAGAGCAGAAATGTTCCTATTTCTTAGGCTTTTGAATTTCAGGCCACAAAATGGAATATACAACAAATAAAATTTAAGAACTTTTACTTGACAGCTTAATTATTTACTTTTGAATCCTATAAAAGAAAAATTTTGCCAGACCAGCTAAACAGACAAGGAAAACTTTATTCCAGGTTATTGCAATAGGGAAAAAAAACTAAACTCCATGGAAATAAAAGGCAGGAAGATTTTTGAATGCTGGGCGAGTTCATAAAAAAATACTAAGGACTTTAGAAGAAAGTTAGTCAATGTGATTAGGTCATCCAAGGCAGGTTAGTCAGAAACCAGGAAAACTCCCTGGCAAGTGGAGTGAGGAAACAGACAAATGGTTGAACAAATGGCTGGAATGGGCTTAGCAATTAACAGGCAGCTGATAAATCACAAGACCCTATCCTCCCTAACTGAAGATGCTTAAGAGCAGATGGTTTAAGTCACCTTAGTCAGAGAGAGAGAGAGAACAAAAGGACCAGTTAAATCCAGACTAATCCAAGATGGAGGACAAATTGGCCAGTGAACAACACCAAAGGTCATTAAACAGTCATTATAAGGAAAATTGACACCACAATTTTCCTTCAGCCCACAGTGGGGCTGAAGAGGATGGAAAGTTTTGACACTTCCAGAATGGACCACCCACCACCCCCCAGCTAGAAGGCGAAGTCTGCATTTGGTGTTACAAAGCTTGGAGATCTCCCCTGCGCTGCTCCCCACCCCCCGCTTTAGAAATACCACAACCCCAAGAACTGACTGTGTGCGCAACTTACTTGTGAGCTGGCCTGTGTCTACTCAGACACAGGTTTTCCCTCCTTTCACAGTGACACTTGTGTTCTGGCCTCTTTTTCTCTACCTGAATAAAACTTCCTTTGTCCTCACTCCAGCTTGTCCTTGAAAATTTTCCTGGGTGTGTCAAGAACCCAGATGTCCCCTGACACTCGAAAGGTTCCAGACCAAACTGGGACAGGGTCAGCCCCAGGATGGAAGTGGTCCAGTAACAATTTGTATTTATTAATTGTTGATTATTAGGATCCTATTCTCCCCCAGAGACTTCCATATAGGGGCTCTATCTCTCTTAATCATTATATTTTAAAGAAAAGCCTCTCATAGCCTTAAGTAAGGCATTCCTGGGCCGTAGAAAATTTCAAAGAGGTAGAGAAAGGATTTACCATTCCCACCTTTCTAAAGTAAATGCTCTAAAACAAGGCCATCAGGAGCCTATGGTCAGGAAGGAGCTTGTCTAAAGTTTAGTCAAGCTGAGTGGAGTCTTAAGGCCATCTTGGTCAGTCCCCATTTTGCTTAGCCTTCAGAAAGTTTCAGTCGTCTTTTTGGAGATTGTTACTTTCTAGCTACGAAACTCATTCCATCCCTTACCTACCTCCCACAAACTAGGGATGGTTCCAGCCACTCAGGGCCAAGATAGAGCCCTCTGAATAGCAATTGTCCACCTACCCAGTTTATTGCAGACCGGTCCATTAGCACAGCTCCTTCAAGACCAGCACTTCTCGGCAGCTTCTATGTCATATTTAGGGCACAATATAATTTCTTGTCAGTGGATTATGACTAAATCTACCTGAATACCCAGAATAGGTCATCTCATCGAACCAACACTTGGCCTGAATGGAAAGAAAGGGAGTAGAAGAAATGAAAAGAAAAAAAAAGTAGCGGTAAATTTCTCAAACATATTTTCCTGCCGCACACTCTAAGAACAGGCTGATTCGTTTAACAAACACAGAAAACATCAGGATGCTACTGGATGTGCATACACATGCTAATTCGAGAGAACAAAGCAAATACATCTCATTAGCCTAAATCCTTAGAGTCTGAATTTAACCACCCATTCAGTGTAGTTGACTTGATTGGAGCAGTAAATCTAATATTAAATACCTTTTTTTTCTCAGTAGCAACCAATATTGAAATTACAGTTGTCACTGAGAAATGTCCAAACCTGTAGAGAATTTTTATGGGCTTATTTGAGCCAAACTGATGACAATTGCTGGGAAGCAAAATCTTAACAGATTGAGCAAATGCTCTGGAGAATGGCAGTTTTGCAACTTATTTTATACATTAGGATCGAAAGAGGAAACGCAAAGAGGGTTACATGAAATCCATTGGTGATAAATTAAGGAGGCTATGTTATTGTCAGTGTTTAGCTATATACTGAGAAGGAGAGCAAAAGAGACTAGACGTTGAGTTTAATAATCTAGGAAGCAAGAGTTTGTTTGCAATGCCAGGAAGCTACAGCTTTTCACACTCCAGAGGATCATAACATTGCTCCAAGAGGATTAACACTCCTCTCTTCCCCCCTGATTGTTGGGAGGTTGCAGGGGGAGGTCCTGGACCATAAGTGTCTGTAAATCTAAATGGGGGATGGACCCTATCCAAAGCCTGCAAAAACTTAGGCAGTTGATCGGTCATTTTAAGAAAGCACCTGGTCTGTCCCAAACCCAAGCTCCTGATTATATCCCCAGGAGAACAAAGAAGAGTGTGTTCATTCCCTCTCTCTCTCTCCCTGTCCGTCTTCCTCATCCTCTCTCTCCCCCTTGCTTATGACTCACACTTACACAGTGCACACACCTGTTCTCTCCATGGCCACGTGGCCTTAGCAACAATGCAGCCCATGACCTCCATGAGGGAGCCTGAATACCAAAGCACAGCATGGACTACAGCTGAAAACACGCTAAGCTAGCTGGGTGCTGGAATGGACTGGACTTAAATGTGGAACATAAACTCTGGGCAGTACCCTTCATCCTGGCCCTACTGAAGACAAGGCTGGACATTTTCCATCGTGAGATGAACGGAGATGGGACATTGAGAAGTAGGAGGGGAGCTCCCTTAACTGCACATGACCAACAGACCATGCCACAGAGCCCTGGCCTCCCATGCCAGCCTCAGGAAATTCGTTTTTTAGCTGCACAGCAAGAACTGCACTTCCACCCATAACCGCAGGAGAAAACAAAGTAGGGAAATCTGGAATTAGAAAGAAAGTAAAACAGAGACACATACGTCTTTTGCATTTGTGGGTACAAGATAGTTAATAATTATCATATACAGCAAGTAGAGATGGTGTTCAGGGAACAAGAAAACAAGAGGGGTTCTGTGGTCCCCTGCTCCAGTGCTGTGAGTGTACCCTGAGTGTGCCGGAAAAGGAAATTACTCTGACATTGCAAAGGTATGTTATCTTAGATGCAAAAGGACGATAGACAGGCTCACCTAAGATAAAGACTGACCTCTGTGAAGGAAGCTACGTAATACGATGTGACTATCTGCCATGACTTGCTTTTAGTTAGGAATTTTTATGTTCAGACCACTGTATGTAGTTGCTTTTGGTCTCTTGAGTTTGTAAGGCAGCCACACAGTCCTCCCTAGGCTTGTCAGGTTTAGTACATGGCCTTTTCTCATCCACGTAGTGATCATTCATTTTATAAATAATCTTTTAACTTATTCTTAAATGATTGTATGCTATTGTTAGTTATACAGGAATTTTCACATTTGAAGTTTTTTTCTTGACGTTTCTAATCATCATTTATTGAAAAAGAATAGGTCTGTGTACACAAAAAAAAAGGAATCAAATCATACTATTTGTGATACCGTGGGTAGAAACAGAAGGCACTGTGCTAAGTGAAATAAGTGAGACAGAAAGAAATACCATATGGTTTCACTTATATGTAGAACTAGAGAACAAAATTAATGAACAAATAAAATAGAAAGACTCATAGTTACGGAGAACAGGCTGATGTTTGCTAGAGGGAAGGGGGTTTGGGGGACTGGTGAAAATGGTGAAGGAATTAAGAAGTATTGATTGGTAGTTACAAAATAGTCATGGGGATGTAAAGTATAGCATAGGAAATACAGTCAATAACATCATAATAACTATGCATGGTGCCAGGTGGGTACTGGAAATACTGAGGGAACACTTTGTAAAATATACAGTTGTCTAACCATTGTGCTGTATGTACACCTGAAACCAATACAAGATAATATTAAAATTAAAAATAAAAGTGCTATATATAGCATACCACATAGAGTGCATCTATTTTTGTAATGCTGTGAAAACTAGGGATGGCTTTGCACATAATCTCTATACATGAATATGAGGCCTATGTTAAAATTAGGGTTGAGCTTCTCAGTTTATGATGTGCTCATGACAACAGATTTAAGAGAACTGAAAGCAAAGATAAAAATAAATAAAAATTTGGGTGGTAGACATTATCAAAAGGTCAAATCCTTAATTTTTTTAAAAGAAATTTTCCAAAGGACAAGATTTCTCTAGATGTCTAAGCAACAAAGTCCCCTCCCTACTGAGTTTTACTTTTTTTTTCTCCTAAGGGTTTCCTGATGCTGCCACCCCACCCAGCCTCTTGAGTCTTTCTGCTTCCCTTGACTGTTGGCTGAAAAGTTGCAAAAAATTCCATTCCTTAGTAGCATAACAGAACAGCTTGGAATGCTCCAAGAGAGATTTTAATAAGAAAACAGAGTGAACCCAAAAAAACAAAATGAATATACTTTAGCTCCTTAAATCATGTTTCAGTGAAACCCAGGTGTTACTCTTGGCCTGAGCAGTTTTGGAAATGTTCTCGGGAGAGCAAACCATCCCAGCTTTTCCAGGATGCCTTCCCTGGTTTTATCACCGAAAATTCCAATCCTGGGATGTCTCCTTGCCTTGGGCAAACTGAGATAACTGTTGACACTACCTGCCTGTCATGAGGGTTACATTAAAAGCCTTTTCCAATCCTTGCACTTTTTCCTAGCCAATTCCTCCAGTTTCCCTGTAAGGTAAACCTCAGATAGATGATAAGAAGTTGAATGAGCTTGCATCAGTATGATAATGGAAATGAAAGGTCCAACTTAGTCAAATATGTTAATATGGCAATAGCTAGTCAGAAGGCCATTGAGCCATGGACTTATAAAGGAGTATTTCGCCATAGACCTCAACCTGTACTCTTAGAAACAGAGGTCATTGAGTATTAAAATATTGTACCACATACAGTGAGTAATTAGAAGTAGAGGATTGACTTTTCTAAAATTAGAGCTGCCATTAACCTCAAATATGGGTGGAATTTTTATGAATAAAATTACTGTTATTCTTTTCTATGTGTACCTATGTAGAAAAAGATAAAAAATATATAGAAAAAAAAGAGAAGACAATGAAAATCACCAATAATTTTTTTAATATAGAGATACCCACAGCTAACGTTTTGTCATTTCTTCTCTATTTCTTTCTTTATATACTAACATGAATGCATGTGTATTATATAGATACCATGTGTATGTAGTTTTCTAATCTTTTTTTGACATAATGTTTGTTATGGATGGAATGTTCATGTCCCCAGTGTGGTGATATTTGAAGGTAATGAGGGTGGGGCCCTCATTGATGATATTAGCTCCCTTACAGGGTGAGTGAGACACCAGAGAGATTATTCTCTCACGTGGCCTTGTGAGGACACAGCAAGAAGGCAGCCATCTGCAAGCCAGCAAGAGAGCTCTCATGAGGAATTGATTTAGCCAGCACCTTGATCTTGGAATTAACAGCCTCCAGGACTGTGAAAAATAAATTTTCATTGTTTAACCCACCCAGTTTGTGACATTTTATTATGGCAGCCCTAGCAAACTAAGACAACATTATAGCATGAAAAGTTTCCCATGTTAAGCATTCTTCAAAGACAATGTTTATAATGCTCAGTCCATCATCCATTACACAGCATGAATGTACCATACCTTATTTTACCAAACTGCTAGCTTAATGTATTTAGGTGTATGTATAATGTGCAGTTTTGGTTGCCCTTTCTGTCTTCCAAAAAATACAATAGTTTGCTCAGAGATAAACTCCTCCATCATGTAACTGTGCACCTCAAAAAGAAATAATTCCACCATGAGCTTCAGGAGTGGACCTGATCAATCTAAGAATAATACAATTCTCTTTCCCACTGATTGCTTCAGAAATGGCATACAGCCACTTCTAGCCACCAATGTAAAGGGGAGTTCTACCAGAAAGATGTGGGGAATTTCCTCCTATCTAAGACATGGCCATTAGAAAAAAGGTCTCTCTTCTTCTTGGAGACATGGTGAACTGTGATGTACAGCCATCTTACTTTCTGCCAGCTCTGAAAACCGCAGGAAAAATGAGTGAAACCTAGTTTGTTTGCAGTATTGAGGAACACTGAAGCCTACCTCCTCCTCTGTACTTCCTGTTATGTAAAATAGATTTCCTCTTCATTTAAGTCAGCTAGTGTCAGAATTTCTGGTACTGAGAGCTAAAATTATTCGGACACAAAATATTTTATATAGTTTGCTGTTATAACCACTTTTGTGCATAAATCCTGGCCCATAGCTAAGATTATTTCCCAGAATAGAATCTCTGAAGAGAAAATCATGGGTCAAAAGGAATGAACATGTTTAATATTCTTCATACATGTTACCAAATTTATTCGGAGAAGGTTGCGTCAATTTACACTCTCATCAGCATTATATGAGGAACTGTTTCACTGTATCTTTACTAGCATCAAACATTATCTTTTTAAAGCTTTTTAAAATTTTATATATTTTTGATGTGATGGAGACAAAACAGTACCATGTTGTGATATCAGTTTGCATCTTTGTTAAAAGGGTTGAACATATTTTCATGTACAGCATTTATTTGTATTTGTATTTAGTCATCTGTGCATTGTTTATTCATGTCCTTGGCTGCTTTTTCTTGCTGTTATTAAGTGGAAATTGAAGTTAAGTAGTCATTTTATAAAGTTGGTTATAATGTACTTTTAATTTTAATGCCTTTCTTGTTTGGATGGAAATGCATATTACAAGACAAAAGTTTATCTTGGCTTTTTAGTTCATGAAATGAAAAACAAAAGCCTGAAACTCACTAGGGACATAAAAAGCTTCTTTTCTTTAAAAAACGTTCATATCTATTGAGTGTGGGTAAATTTGTGAAAGAGTCTAATAACTGTAATCTTGTAATTCACATGGAATCTTTTAACCTTTTTATTTCTCTAATCAGTACTCTTAGGCTATCTAACTACTCATTTGAAGGTTTCATTTACTACCGGTTCAGCAATATTTAGGTTTTTCTCCTCTACTTTAAAAACCCACTACAACTTCCCTCATGCACCTTCTTGCTAAAAATTGTTTTATGTCAGGACTTAGCAAATTTATTGTCAGCTGCTGAGAAACATGGGTGTGTGGAAGGAAAAAAGAGTTCTCATAATAATACATACTCAAGATATAGGAGGCAACACTTGTCCATTTTTATTCTGAAAGTTCCAGCTTTCAGTGTGTCTGCAGCCCTGGAAAATAGCATAATGCAGCCTTCATTATTAATGTGTTCGATTATACCTTTTTATATAGGTTGGCATTAGCTAGGTGCTCTCTTGAGGGAAACAGGGAGGCATGATGAATGATACTCATTCCCTCTCTGCCAAACCCCTCCCATGACTTTGGCTGCATTGGAAAGAAGAATATCACAAAGCGTGGCAGCCTGCTTTGCCCCAGAAGTTATGTCGGAAGGAAAATCTATGTCACCTTGGGGCCTGGCCTTGAAAGTAGGAAGAGTGGCAGCCTCCTCGGTGTGATTCATCACATTCCTGTCAGGCAGGCACACCGGAGCCAAGAGTCCTGGGATGGGAGGTCCTGGAGTCAGACGGGCCTTATGCTAGAGGCCAGTGCACAGATGAGGCAGAAGGGCTGCCATCACTGAGGTTTGGGGCAGGAGTTTAGTGACCCAGGAGAAGCTGGCAAGGGTAAGAGAGAGTGACAGAACCAGAGAAAAAAGCTAATCTTAGAAACTAAAATACACAGTGGTAGAAAAAAACATCAGTCAGAGGACAATAAGTGTTTTCCAAATCTGACAGGCAGCAAAGAAACTCAGAAATGTAGAATCCCAGTAATTGGCTCTGAGCAACACAAATTATAGGTCTGTGGGAGGTAACAGGTCTCTGCAAACTAGTTTTAGGAAAAGAGGAGCACAAAGAGGTATATCACGGAACCCAAGGGCAGGAATTCAAGAAAGGATTGGAATGAAAAACAGGAAAATCATAAGGAATTCAGGCCGTGTTCTGCCATCTCTGCTTCTCAATATATACATGCTGCATTATTTCCAATCTGTACCTGTGGATGACTCATCTTGGTCTACACAGAATGCGGCAGCTCCTCGCTCCAGCTCACATGTTGTCGTCCAGCCACACAGACGGAATCTCTTTATTGCTCCTTTGTGTTTTGCAAAGTTTTCTCTAGATAAGTACGTATATAGGTAGGTAGGTAAGTAGGTAAGTAGATAGATAGATTCTATCCCAATTTCTGTTCACTAATTGGCCCAGCTCTAGTGCCATCAGCTTTATTCATGGCAGGTAGGGTCACTGTGAACAGACAGGACCGTGGAAACTCAACCCTGGGGACTGGAGTGATGGAGGGGTAGCAGGATGCATAGTTAAGAGACTGCTGTGAGCCATCTCCTCAAATTCTGGCTCTCAGTGGATTGGAGAGGAAGAATAAGGCTGTTGGCAGTCTTTCTGCTCCTTAATTGAGATTGGTCTTGATCTGTAGACCTGTCTATTGTTGAGATAAGGACAGTAGAAGCCAGTACCGACATAGTTCCTCTATTAAGAAATACTTTCTGAGGAGGTGGCTGTATAAGTGCTTTTAAATGGTTTCTTAAATGAATAGGTATGTTTAGGTTATATTTGTTTTTATACTTAAAAAATTACTGAAAACTTTCTGCCATGATGAAGTGATAGGTTCTGGATTTGCCCTCACACCTTCAACAGTTAAAAAAATCAGATGAAATATGTAAAATAATGGCTTTCAAATACTAGACAATGGGTGGTGCAGTGCTGTAATCTACAAGAAGCCTGTTATTACCCTGGTTTTCTGCCTGGAGAGGCTACAGCGCAGGTAAAGGAACCAAAACAGAGCCCAGCAGTTTCATGAGTTGAAAGTCCAGGGAGTCAAGGTAGCTAGAATTTCTGCAGCAAGGTAATGGAGGGAAGGAAGCTGAGAAAAAAAGCAGCTGTGAAGAGAGATTTCCTCACAGCTTCAGCTGAGAAATTATTTAAAGCATGCATATGAAGAAACTACCCAAAGCCAGAGGATGAACCAACAGAAAGCAATGAACATAAACATTACTGGAATTAATGCATAGCTAGGAGGAAGTCATGTTCACACACCCGACCAAATGAAAAGATTTCCTAGTATGTGAGATATTGGTTAGACGCTTAAAAGGGCTATTGCCTTAGAAGTGGGGCCAAATTAGGTTAGATAAAGGCTCCTCTGGTCCAAACAAAACAAATCTGAAAAGCAAGCCTCAAAATGATCAAAACTCATTTCAAGGGACTTAACTATGTCTCTAAACAAAGCCCAACAATAACGAAAGAAAAACAACAAAATATAACACTCAGCAACATAAAATTCAAAATATCTGACCTTCAATCAAAAATTTCCAGGCATGCAAAAAGCAGGACAAATAATTCTCATCTAAGAGAAAATCAATTACACATGTTAGGATCAGCAGACAAAATATTAAAATATCTATTGTAAATGTATTCCATATGTTCAAGAAGGCAGAAGAAAATATGAACACAATAAGAAAAAAGTTGAAGATATAAAAAGGACCTAAATGGAATTTCTAGAGATGAAAATACGGTATCTGAAATGAAAAATATACTGGATAGATTAACAGCAAATTAGACACTAACAGGAAAAGGATCATTGGACTTACAGACACAGCAGTAGAAACTATCAACAGAGTGGGGGGAAAGACCAAAAGTAAGGAATAGAGCATAAATTAGCCAAAGAAGCCCATCAAACAGCCTCATATATAGGTAGTGGAGTCACAACAGAAAAGGTAAACTACAAAATGGAAAACAAATTTAGAAGAAATGTTGGGTTGGCTGAAAAGTTTATTTAGTTTTTTTCCATACAATGGCTCTAGTAGTGCTTGGTTGTCTTTAACTCCATTCAAAACAATTTTTGTTAGATTGTATTGTGACAGCTGTCATATCAGCATGCATTAAAAAACTTATCAAAATTAGTGAATTTTTGTGCAGCCATTTAATATTGATGATGGAAGAAAATAGGCAACATTTTTAATGTATTATGCTTTACTATTTCAAGAAAGGTGAAAACGCAACTGAAATGCAAAAAAAAAAAAAAGATTCACGCGGGGTATGGAGAAGGTGCTGTGACTGATTAAAGGTGTCAGAAGAGGTTTATGAAGTTTCTTGGTACTACTGACATTTTGGGCAAACAATTCCCTGCTGTGGGGCTGTCTCATGCATTGGAAGATGTTTAGCAGCACCCCTGGCCTCCAGAATCCAATAGAAGGCGATAGCCAACATACTCAGTATATCCAATAAAAAAATTATTGGTGAAAATGAAAAATGTACCTTTTATTTTATGGGAAAAAACTAAATGAACTTTTTGTCCATTTCCTCCCAAGTGTAAGGGAAACTATAAACCCACAGATGCAAGAAGTTTGACAAACTTCAAGTGAAGAAACATGAAAAGAATACAACATGTTGGTGTGGAATCTCAGCCCCTCCATGAAACTTGTGAATGTTAACTTATATCACTTTGCAAGTTAAGGACCTTGAATGGGAAGATTATCCTTAATTATCTGGGAGAGCCCAATAGAATAAGGAGGCTCTTTATTATAGAAGAACACAAATTAAAGATTTTGCCTTAGCTGATAGGCTTACATGATTAAAGCTGTAACTCAAGAGTTAAAGATTTTAGCCTAAGTGACTATGGCATGTAGAAAGCTGTTGTTCCATGAACTGGAACACACGACCATGTAACTCCAGGAGGTCGACAAGCAATTCAACCTTTGTACCCCCTGGGGTCTGCAAGCCAAAGGGGTGGTATTTGCACCATTGTGTTCCAGGGAGGGAATGCCCATGCTGCAGTTAAAGAATTTTTGGTGAACATATAAAGAAGTACTAGAAAAATTGCCACCAGACTGCAACTCTTAGCCAATGAACTCTTTTTTCTCCAAACCCCTTATCTACCCTTCTATCCAGTTAACTTTTTTCCAAACCCCTCCCTTCCTTTCTTCTCATTATAAAATGGTTGGCTTGAAATGAGAGGTTAAGACTGTTTTTAAGGGTACATAACCCACCATCTTCTCACATTGCCAGCATCTGAATAAAGCATCCATAAAGATTTAGTCTTTGTCTCTATTTATTGTTTCTGGTAGTGACAGGCAGCATGAACACTGACTTTCCTGGTGGGACAGATTTTGGAACTCTTTGGTAAGTCTTGGTATTTGGCAGGGAGTCCTGTTGGGTGCTCATACTGGCAGGCTCCAGGATGTGAATTTGGAGACTCCCTAGCACCTGCCAAGTGATTTCACTTGGGGACTCTGCTTCTCCAATTCTTGGCACCCCCTCCAACCCCTCCACCCTCACCACTTCACTTTCGATTGAACCACTGTGCTTTCTGGTTTAGAATTGCCGTCCTGGGTTAATTAAGGTGCCTTCTGGTTTACAGAGCTCTGTCTGGTATATTACAGAGTCTGGTCGAAAAGTCGTCTTCTGGTTTAATTAAGGTGCCTTCTGGATGGAGGCTTCTGGGTGGGAAGCCTTCATTCTGGAAAACAGCCACTGGGGGTGAATTCCTGCTGAATTACAGAATGGTGGAGGGGAGCCTCCATCCTGGGAAGCAGCACTTTTGGGGTGAGTTTTGGCTGATGGGTCAACTTATGCTTATAAACCTATGTTTATTGTAATACTGCTCAGTTTGTGTATGATCTGGACTCTGGAGAATGCTGGCTGCTGGCAGTGTCTTTAAACTACTGTACTATACTGCAATTAGAGTTGTTTTGTCAAAGACCAGGGAAATAGGAAAATGGTCCAGTGCAAAAAGAATTGACTGTGCAGATAGCAGATCAGAAGAGAAGGACCGGGAAGATTGGGATGGCTGCTGTGAGCATGGTCAGGGCTCCCACGCCCCCTCCAGCCCTGGGGGACCCTCCTCCTTACTTGGCTCAGGGAGCTGAAGGAGGTGAGCCTGAACTGGTCTCTCCATCTGGAACTCATCAAGGATCCAAATTTGGTGGATGAAAAGCCCTTACTAGGGCAGGGCAATCATTATTGTAAGGGAAAAGGGAACTGGAAAAACGAATGCCCCAAGCAAAGGAAAGAGAGGTCAGAGTCTGACAACTCAGGTAAAACTAGCAGTGTGGGGGACACATTGTAGACCTTCTTTGATTGATACCAGAGCAACATATTCCATGGCCAATAGACATCTAGCTGAACTGTAACCGGAATTTCTGGAAGCCCTGAAAGCCAGTTTTTCTTGAAGCCATTAGAATGTGCTGTGGGAGATATAGTTTGTCTCTTCTGGGAAGGGATTTGTCAAAACTTCATGCTCAAATCACTTTCTGTCGAGGAAAACAACAGCTCCACCTACAGGCCCCTCCAGAACATGCCCAGCAGTTTCTTATGAAACTGGGAAGGAGGAAAACAACCCTGGCCAAAGGAAGTTGAGAATCAGGTAGAGCCCATTTGTGTGGGTTGCTGGAAGTCCAGGGGAGGCTAAGCAAGCATCCCCTGTTAAAGTTGACCTCACACCAGGGGTGGGGACTCCCAATAAGGGGCCATATCCCTTGCAAAAGGAGACCCTAGGAGGAATACACCCAGACATTCAGAAGTTTCAGTAATATGGACTGTTCAGCCCTGCCATTCCCTGTACAATGCAAGATTTAAAGGCCATAAATGACAGTGTACAGAACAGTATACCAGGGATAGCCTCTGGAATTCAGTATTAGACTTAAAAGACACTTTCTTTTACATTCCAGTTGACCAAGACTCTGAGCCATTGTTTGTTTTTGAATGACAGAACCCAGAATCTCAGGTCAAGACTCAGTACTATTGGATGGTTTTACCACAAGGGTTCAAGAACTCCCTCACAATTTTGGGGGAGACCCTGAGCCAGGACTTAAAAAGGATCTAAAAATAGAAGGAGGAACTCTATTATAATATGTAGATGTATCATTTCACTAATACTATAATGACCTTGAACCATTTGACATTTTGTGGCTATAACGTATCAGCAGAGAAGGCCTAGATTTGCCAACAAGTAGTAAGATTTCTTGGGTTCCTGCATGAACCTGGCAGAAGGAGTCTAACCAGGCTTCTCAAAGAAGCTAGATCACACTGTCCAGGAGTGGCCAGCCTGCTTGAGAGTTGTGGCAACTGCTGTGAGTTTTTACAGGAAGCTGAAAAGTTCTCCTTGGGACAGCCTATCACGATTTATGTACCCCACCAAGTGTTGAACCTGCTAGAGCAAAAAAGAAATTTGTGGATAACTGCTGGAAAAATGGGCAGGTATCAAGCAATGCAAAACTGTGAGTAAGTTAAATACTGCCTCCCTTCTCATGGAGCCTGACTCGGCCACACTAATGCATGATTGTGCTAAAATAATTGATGAAGTATATTCTAGCAGAATTGATTTACAGGACCATCCTCTAGAAGAGGCAGACTGGACACTATATGCAGTTGGAAGCAATTATACAAATAAAGGAAACAGAAAGGCTAGATATGCAGTTATGATGCTTGAGGACGTAGTAGAGACCAAGGCCTTATCTCTGGGACCCTTGATTGCACTGATGAAGGCATTGGAATTGTCATATGAAAAGAGAGTGAATGTATATACCAGCTTGAAGTATGCTTTCCTAATTTTCCATGCATGTGGTTTGATCTGGAAGGAAAGAGGACTATTAACCTCCAATAAAGAGGAAATTAAGCATGCAGCAGAAAACTTAGAATTATTAGAAGCTTTCCAGGTACCTTTACAGGTGGCAGTGACACATCGCCCTGGACATCAAAAAGAGGACAGTGAAGTGGCTAAAGGAAACAATCTGGCTGACTGAACAGTGAAAGAGGCTGCTAGAGGGACATTTATAATGCCTTTGGTACCTGGTCTAGACTTGTCATGATTCGACCCTGAATATTTGACTGCAGACTTAGAGAAAGCTAAGAGCTCACAGGTCCTGGAATTTCTAAAGCCATGTGTACAGAAGAACACTCCTAAGACAGATCCCTATCAGAAAAAAGAAGGGAAGCTACACCAAGGGAAGTGCCTGTTTCAGGACTGGAAAGTAGACTTGCCCCAGATGCGAAGGTCTGAAGACAGAAATATTGCAGTCTTTGTTGATACCTTTTTTGGGAAGGGTAGAGGCCTTTCTTACTAGAACTAAGAAATCCTCAGAGATAATGAAAGCCTACTTGGCAGCATCCGGAGCAATAATGGCCGTGCTTTTGTTTCAGAAATTACATGGAATGTTAATAAAGTTTTAGGAATCAAGGGGAGACTCCACACGACATGGAGACCTCAGGCTTCTGGGAAGGTAGAGAAGATAAATCACAGCCTGAAGAAAAATGTAGCCAAATTGGGTCAAGAAACTCATCTCCATTGGGATCAAGTTCTACCTACTGCCCTGCTCAGGATACGGTGGCTCCTCAAAATGGGATTCAATTGAGTCCTTATGAAATTGTGTGCAGGTGACCATTTCAGGCTATAACTGGAATGAGAGATACATACATAGATCAAAATGTGAAGTAACTAACTATGGACAACACTGAAGTCAGATCTCAGCTCTGATTAATGAATGACCTTAGTGGTATTAGAGACCTCTCCCCCGCAGTATATTCCTTTGAGCATGGCGATAAGGTGCTAGTCAATACTTGGAGGACAGGATCGCCAGTGAGACAACTAGAAGAAAAGTGAACTGGAATCTCTGTCAAACAAACTTTTATTTTATGTCTTGTAGGTGTTTGTACCCCCCTGCAAAGATAACTAGGGAAATGTTTTCTTTAAAAATGCTCATGTAGCCCCAGCTGGAAAATGTGAAACTTTTGTCAACCGTACTAAAACTGTTTTAGATGAATTGCAACACCACCACTAATATATCTTATGTTGTTTCGGTTTGTAAACTGATATTATAGAAGTAAGATAGAAACAAACGGGGGCGGGGGGAATGTTAGGGGAACACAAGAGTTAAAGACTTCAGCCTTAGATGACTCACTATGCCTTCAAAATATGTTTTGGCTCTCATTTTTACATAGCTTGAAATGTAATCCTTTTATGAGTAATAATAATAATTCCTTTTTTATGAACCCTGCTAGAATCCACACTTTTGGGATATAGTATCACTGTTTCCAATTCCCCCTTGAAACTAATCAGTAAGGTTTTGAACTGAAGCTAGATGCTTAATAAATGGGAAGAGGCAGAATTCAAATCCAAATCCTCTTGAGAGGTTATATTCATTTCACCACGAGCACATTTCCTTCATCAGGGAAGACTCACATATCGTTCAGTGTCTCAAGGTCCACCTCTTCAGTGCCATGTCTTCCTCAACAGTCTCATACCCAGTAATCCTTATTGTCATTGGGATGTGGCAGCTTGTCTCTAATGACATACCTCCCCACATTGCTACCCCACACCTTAGCCTGGACCCACGATATTCAAGCCCTTGTGCAGCTCTAATCGGGGCTGACCAGTAACTCACTTTTTGACCAATAAAATGCAGGGGAAAAGGACTTGCATAACAACCAAGGCTAGGTAATATAAAACCTAGCAGTTTCTGTCTGAGTCTCTGGAGTGACTCCTTCTTGGAACACTTGCTCTGCAGGAAGTCAGCCATCATGTAAAAAAATCTGACCACCCCGAGACTGCCACAATGTGAGGAAGCCAAGCTAGCCACATGAAGGGGACTAGTAGAGAGAGAAACAAATGTTTAACCAGCCCCTAATTAAGCCATACACCCTAATCACAACTGGGGCAGAAGAAAATGATAGCAGATGGAAATTTGATGGAGATATGAAGCGAAGTAGAAATTGAAAATATGTGTATAAGTAAAAATAATTTTTTATTATTTAAAAATCTTTAAAAAAGATAATTAACATTAAGTGTGTTTTGGAGGTTACAGTGTGTAGAAGTAAAATTTATAACTATATGACAACAATAGCACAAAGTATGAGAGGAGAGGTAGCATAATTTTGAAATATACTTTGAAGTGGTATAATATTATTTGAAGATACATGGTTATAAGTTAAAGACAGATATTGTAAACCCTAGGGCAGGAGTTGGCAAACTATTTACAACTTGTGAGCCAAATTGCCCCAGCCATTTGTTATGTAAATAAAGTTTTTACTGGAACACAGTCAAACCCATTTGTTTTCATATTTCTATGGCCCACAAAGACTAAAACATTTACTCTCTGGAACTCTGCAGAAAAATTTGCCACCCCTGCCTTAGAACAGCCACTAAAAAACCCAAAAAGTATAGCGAATGGGTCAATAGTGGAGATTAACTAGAAACATGAAAAACTCCATTAATCCAAAGAAAGAGAGAAAAAGAGGAAAAGGTAACAATCTCCCTGCTGTATCTTATAAATTGAGCAATCCAGCCTTGATTTTCCTCTTCCTCTAGCTGCTCCTTCTCATTCTTCCCAGGTTGCCTCTCCTCTCTGCTCCTTTCACAAATGCTGGCCCCGTTTTCTTCACTGGCTTCTCTGCTGCTTGCCACATGTATCTTCCTTTCTGGACATACGGAACCATCTACATTTCTGAACACTCGATGCTGTTTTATGCACCTGGGTCTTTGTTCATGGTATTCACTCTACATGGACGTCCTCACTCCTTCCTTCCCCCAGTCCCTACCCTTCTGCCTTTGCTAACTCTAGTTAACCCTAGCTCAAGTGTGAGCATTCAACTTAGCCGTGATCTCATCCATCCCATAGCCTGCCCTCACGCTTCCCGCTCATACCCAAGCTTCTTTCTGCTATTAAAGCACTTAATGCACTGAGTCATGAGTATTTATTTACTTGTTTTTCTTCTTCGTGAGACTCTAGTATCCCTGAGATCAAGAATGTTTTACTTGATTTTTTAAAATTCCCAATACCTGTACTGAATATGTTCAATAAAAAATTAAATAAGTAAATGAAATGTTAAATGAATATCTATTTGTAAAGCAATATTATAAAACAATAATAACAGGAGCTTATATTAAAGGATACTTACATGCTAGGCACTGGCCAATGTGCTTAATGTGCATTGAGTTATTTAATTTTTATAGCAACCCTGTTACATAAGAATTGTTATTATCCTCATTAACTGATTGGTTAAGTAACTTTCCTAAGATGAGTAAAGAGATAACCAGAATTAAGACCTATGCATTCTGGTCCCACAGCCTGTAATCTAGGGGGCAGAGTTGAAAGGAACCTTCGAGATTGTGTGCTCGAACCTCCTCACTTTACAGATGAGGTTCACTGAGCTAATGCGTCTTAACCTTCAAAAAAGATAGCTGCGCATTTAGAAACACTTATAAATTCCTGTTTTATTTAATTCATAAACTTGGCATCTTCAAATGATAAACACCTCCAGAAAATGACGCTGTGTGATTGCAGCTAGGTTAGAGGGCGGCAGCAGACGTGGAAAGCGGCTTCCTGCAACCACTACCTAACTGAAAGAGTGGAATGTGCCGAATCTAATAAACATGTTGAAATTTTTGGAAAAGAGAAAAATGCTGCCAAAGATAGAGGGGGAAGCTTAATTCAAAGAGAATGTAAAGGTTAAAACCCAGTAGCAGAAATATTTGTACTGAAAATTGAGAATGAATAAAGGTAATAGAGGACAGAAAGAAATACAATAACTTTGTCACCTATAACTAAGCACCCATAGTCAACACTATGTGAAACTCACTTGTGCTCGTATTTATGAAAATGTAACATCCTAAAAGTCTACATGCTTGGATTATTTTTCCATTAATATAGACGTAGAGTGATAGGAAATGAAGTACTGCATTCCTGTCCCTGCCTCTGTAGTTAGATTTTATTTTTTTCAGCTTTGAAAACAAATTAGATAGACTCTGAGCCTGGCTGTTTTTACCACCCCTTAAGTAGTATTTGAAATTTTTGCATCATGTTTTAGAAATGGTTTCATTTTATTATCTCTAGCAAGGTTTTTTTTTTTACCTCAAATATTTAGCTATGTCTATAAGCAGATATTAATAGCAAAATAACCCTATATATAGGGTTATTTCAACTAATGGTGAAACTGGTGATTCCAGTTACAAAGGACAGGTAGAATATATTCTGCCTTCCTGGTGTCCTAACATAAACAAATCATTAAAATAAGTTGTGACCGAGACCCAAGATATTGACTCAGACAAACCTGACATGCAGAGAATTTCTTGAGTATCCTCATAGTCACATACAAAGTCTGCAGTTTTTTGCCAAAGGAACTTGTAGTGAAAACATTCTCCGAGTTGCCAAAGGATAGGCCACTTACGTGGGTTCAAATACTGAATATTAAATTAGAAATGTGATTTTGACTTTGATTATGATGGAAAAAGTGTGGAGTCTTCTATTATTCATTCTTAATTTATTATTCTGTCTAATTATCCTTTGAAATACTTTTCTAGATTTAAGAAAATGTCCATGGTGACAACTGCATGTTAAATGAAAATTACATCCTAAAGCACATTTGGATCTTTTGCCTACTTTTATTAGAAGGCAAAAAAAAAATTTTTTTTAAGAATGAATACTATTTCCCGTCAACTAGTATAGTTTTCAACTCTTCAAACTCTGTGGCATTTTAGTCCTCTAAGACTAACTTCTGGATTAAATATCAATCTCTGTCCTTACAGAAATAGGTTGTGGGTGCTTTGTATTTAATGAGGCAGTAACTTCAGTCTCTACAAAATAAACTCAATAGCTAAGGTGTTTATAGAAATAAATTCCAGACTGAAAAATGAAAGGGTTTTTAAGCCTCAGATAGATGACAGTTGAGCATTGCCAGGAGCGCGCCCTCGGGTTAATTCTGTGATACTGAACTGCCATCTCTCCACCTTTCCATTCTTCTTGAAGATCTCTCCACATTTATTTAGAAGGCAGCTATAAAAATTATGTATTAAACTTCTCATTTTCTCTATAACAAATGCTTTATTTTTAAACTGTCAGTCCTTAAGCCTCTTGTGAACTCACTAGTTATGAAGTCATTACACAGCATTCAAGGTTTACAGGAAAGCAGTAGGGCCACTTCTCCTTCCTCTATGAGAAGCATAAAGAAGACATTTATTGGAACACATGATTTGGAAGCAATTAAAAATTTTAATCATATGATAAGGAAACAAGCAATTTTAAAGTAGCCTCAAGTTCATGCTTTTTGGGTAAATTATGATTTGACTGTTTGCTACCTTAACTTAGTTTAGTTCTGAAATCCAGTTTGTTACCTATATGCGGAAAATGGGATCTCTGTAAACAAAATGGAGCCTCTGCTTGCTTATTGCTACATCATGACAAAAAGTAGCTAAACAGATTTTAAACAGATTTGTAGGGCATGTCTGGGATAGTCTGATGTAAGGAAAAAATACACAAAATTAGGTTATAATGGTGCACACACAATTTATTTTGGAAAGTCATTAGGACAGCCCTTGATGGAGAGAGAAAACAGTTCTCCAGAACAACCGCAGACTTTCTGATTTGCAGGGGCAATCCGATCACGTGAACACACGCATTGAGCGTGTCTCCAGCATGAGTAAAAGCAGCGATTATCTACTTGGAATGGTTAGTGGTTGTCCAGAGCAACCCTGGTTTGGCCTGGTTGATGCTGCACATATTTTTTAATATGCGAATCTATAATCAGTTCTGGTATGTTCTTAGAAATGGGTATCATTTCAGTTTCTTTTATATTATGAGTTACTTAAATTGGGAATTTGAAGGATGAAAGCTAATTTATTTCATGTGACAATTTCACTGAAGCAGAAATCCATTTATTTATGAAATGAACTGTTCTAACACAATATGGAAATTATCTGGTTATTAATGTTTTGAATTAATTTGTATCTTGTAGCAGGTGCTGTCAATTTCCCAATCATAGCCCGTGTGCCCAATGTGAAGCTCACCTGCAATGTCAGTGGCAGTTTCCATACACACCAAGGGCTTCCATCCTTCAGCACCTGCAATCCAGCTCACCCCACATATGCTAAAGGCCAGTAATGTTACAGAGTTCTCTTTACGAACAACTGTCAATCAGTGATGGATGAGAATTGGTCGGTAAAGGTGGCAGCTTCCTTGCCCCTTGGTGGGTCAGCTCTCAGCCACATTCTACAGCATCTGTTAGGGTTCTCAGTGGGACTGAGCCCACACTATAATGTCTTAATACACTCTTTACTGGGTGTCCTCCTTTCTCTGCCATACCTTCTCACACTGTGCTTCCCAAGAGCACCTCCCAGATGGGCTCCCATTCATCTGGAAACTTATCTCAAGTTTGCTTTGAGGGGAATCAAAATGAAGATAAACTCATGTTGTCAATTTCTTATCTTGCTAGCTAACTTTTTTCTCTGTTACATCTAGTTTGGTGTAGAAAATCATGACTTTCACATCAAGTGGGCCTAGATTTCAATCCTGGTTTCCCATCAAGTTGTCACTGGGCAATTTGGGACAAGTGACTCCACCTCTTTGAGCTTCAGTCTTTATAACTATAAAGTGGGGATAATAGCAACACCTACTTTAAGGTAGTATGTCTTGGGTCTATTAAATTAGATAATATGCTTAGCAAAGTGATTGATGCATATAGTAACTAAGAAATGTTAGCTGTGGTTGCTTGGTTTAATAGCTTCCTATTTTCTTCTAAAAGATTTTAAATAAGCTTATGTTCATCTAGAGTAATTAACTAGGCTTCAGATGGGCTTATAGAGAAGGTAAGTGGTTACTCACTAAGAATAATACAGCAAGGGACATCTGGAAAAATCTTCCTTGCCTTTGTCTCTGCCATTCACTGTCTTTCTTAATGGTGAGAAGGAAAATGAGGCTCTCACCAACTTCACCTATCCCCAGGCACAGTTTAAGCCACACCATTTCCATGAAGCCTTCCCCAATCAGTCCAGCTAAGTGGATTTTCCTTTATTCCCATGATAACAGACAACATTTACTGCCTGCACCATTCGCTTTAACATGTAACTATATGTGCTGTGATGGTTAACTGTGTGTGTCAACTTGTCCAGGCACAGTACCCAGACATGGGGGTCATACATTATTCTAGATGTTTCTGTGAAAGTGTTTCTTAGATGTGATTCACATTTAAATCAGTAGACTTTAAGTGAAGCAAATGACTCTTTTATAATGTGTGTGGGCCTCATCCAATCAGTTGAAGGCCTTAATAGATAAAGACTGACCTCACTAGAAGAAAGGGAATTCTGCCAGAAGAATGCGTTTGAACTTGAACTGCAACATCAACTCTTACCTGAATCTCCAGTCAGCCAGACTACTCTGCCGATTTTGGACTTGTCAGCCAACGTAATCCTGTGAGCCAAGTCCTTGTAATAAATCTATCTATTTAAAATCTCCTATTGGTTCTTTTTCTCTTGAGAATCCTGACTAATACAATGTTCATTAAGTGTTATGCACATTTAAAATACAGTGTTTTAGAAAGTGGTATGATAGAAATAATCTTCAGAGTGGTGGGGGAAACAGAGGCAACTGTACTTGAACAACAATAAAAAAAAGAGAAAAAAGAAATAATCTTCAAATGACACTTCAGAACAAAGTTACTAATATTTAATTATTTACTTTATAAAATCAATTTAAATTTAATTTAATTTGGTAAAATAGAAATATTTAAGATGATTACATTACACAGTTATACAGAAATTATTTCTTTATTCAGAGTTTTGCTGAAAGCAAATATTTTATGGTCAGGAAGGCAAATTTTGCCAGCAAAAAAAAAAGTTATTGTTTATTACTAGGAACATGTAACCTATACATATTTATTGAACAAAAAGTAAATCAAATTAACCAAACCCAGTATAATACTGTATATCAACTGTAATTGAAAAATTAAAAATTATTTTAAAAATGTTTAAAAGTAGAAAAAATATTACAATACAATCTTGGATGTCTGGGGGAACAAGGACACTTACAAGGTTTTAACCCAGGAAGGGCTCTCTGGGAGCTCTGTTTCTCACCGTGAGTGTGAGTGAGAAACTCCTGCCTAAAAAGGCCACCTAGCTAGAGCGGGCGGTGACTGGATTGTAACTCAGGCTTCAGTGGTCTTTATACCTCAGCCTTTTCTGTAAAGCAGGTGGCACTCAAGGACCTGCCCAAGGCAGTGTAGAGCCCCTAGTTTTGCCACCATTGTCCATCGCAGCTAGCCTGGCATACTGTCTCAGTCATACCACCCCTCACTCCCACTGGAGATCACTGCCACTCAGCACCCTCACGCCCCTACCGCAAAGTCCCCAAACCACCTACTCCTCTGGATTCCTGATAGCAAACAACAGCTACTGATTCTGGCTAATTTAGGCTCAAATGTTAAAGGGTCTTCTTTAAAAACAAGACAAAAATGATAAAAATATAAATAATGAAATGGCAATAAATACATATCTCTTAATGATTGAATCTAAAAAACAAAGTAAATGACAAGCAGAACAGAAACAAACTCATAGATATAGAGAAGGTTTTGATGGTTGCCAGAGGGGAGGGCTTTGGGCAGATGGGTGAAAAAGGTGAAGGGGTTAAGAAGTATAGATGGATTGTTACAGAATGGTCACGGGGATGTAAAGTATGGCATTGGGAATACAGTCAATAATATTCTAATAACTATGTATGCTGTCAGATGGGTATGAGATTTATCAGGCTGATCGATAAGTTATATAATGTCTAATCACTGGGGTATACACCTGAAATTAATATAATACTGTATTCAACTGTAATTGAAAAACAAAAATAATTTAAATAAAGAAAAACAAAAATTGTTTAAATAAACAAATTTATCATAAGGTTATTGGAGAGACTTCTGAGTTGGTAGGACAGCTGGTATCTAGACTCAAAAATGGACAGGAACCAACAGGTTCCAGTTACAGTAAAAAATTACAGCATGGCAACAGTCTTGTGTTACCCGACAAGGCCTGGCCCTGGGCGGGTCTGCCTACGGCTAGTTGTAGTGTGTGGGTTCATGACTTCATGTAAGAAAGATCTCACAACAGGAGTCCAGCTGACTGAGAGGATACTTATATTAAGCTGGGGAGAGTGAAACAAAGAAGGGCTTAGCAGAGAAGAAGCAACAGGAGGGCCTGGGCTGGGCTGCCTTAGCTCACTGGGAAGTGAGAGAGGAGGCTTTGCAGACAGGTCCAGGGGACTAGCCCGGGACAAGCTGCCAGATAACCATTGCCTTAGAGTTTAGGAAACACATGCCAGTGAAGAAAGAAGAGGAGGGAAGTGGAGGAAAAAGGAAATGGCACAGGTTCAGTGGAATGTTCATCAGTTCTCCAGGTGTGCCCTTTTGGGGTCATGGTCTCCACTCATTGGTCAGTGGCAGGGCAGGGTTTTTAGTTATTAAATTTGATCCTGGTGTTGCCCACCTGGTTTTGCTGCTTTTCTGGGTCTGGCGCTGACATACAACTGAGGCCTAGATTTATCTCCAGAGAGGAAAGGTGGGGGAAGAAAGGTGACCCTGGGGGTGAGATTCTTGTCTTCCCAGTTGCCTCCTGCCAGGCACTGGGGCCTTCCACCCTGGTGGCCATCTGCTCCTGGCTGTAAATCGCTCAGCCATTGTGTTCAGCTGTCTGTCTCAGTTTCCCTA
>PVKM010007061.1:0-42470 GCA_004027735.1 Carollia perspicillata | reverse complement strand
ATTGTTTGTTGAAAAGACTATGCTTTCCCCACTGAATTGTCTTAGCATGCTTGTCAAAAGTCAATTAAACATAAATTTTATGGTTTATTTCTGGACTTTCAATTCTATTTCATTGATTTATACGTGTACCTTTATGCCACTAATAACCTGTCTTGAAATCAGGAATTGTGAGTTCTCTAACTTATTTCTTTTTCAAGATTTTTTTGGAAATTCTAAGTCTATTGCATTTCCATATTAATTTCAGGATCAGCTTGTCCATTTCTGCACAGAAAGGCAACTGGAATTTTGAAAGAGATTGCATTAAATCTATAGATCAATTTGGGGAGTATTGTTCTTAACAATATTAACTTTTCCAATCCATTGGCATGGGCTGGCTTTCCACTTATTTTAGGTATCTGTTAGCTTCAATCAACAATGTTTAAGTTTTACATTTTTTGTTAAACTTATTCCTAAATATATTTTATACTATTTAAAAGAAATGACATTTTAAATTTCATTTTTAATTTATTCATTGCTAAATATAAAAATACAGTTGATTTTTGTGTTCAATAGTTCCCCTATATCAGTGAGGATATAGTCAAAGATCTCCAGTGGATGCCTGAAACCACGGATAACACTGAGCCCTATGTTTTCTGTTTTTTTTTTCTATACATACCTACATTTTACCTTAAAAGAGGCATTTTACAACTTCTTCTTGGCATACCAAAATTGCCACCATCACTGTTTTTGAGCTTCGGGGTCATTATTAGGCAAACTGAGGTTTTTTTGAACACAAGCACTGCGATACCAAGACAGTCAATCTAATAACCTAGATGGCTACTAAGTGTGTCACTGAACAGGCAATGTGAGCAATGTGCATACGCTAGCTAGAAGATGATTCACATCCAGAGTGGGACAATGCAAGCTTTTATCACGCTACTCAGAAGAGCATGCGAGTTAATACTTACGAATTATTTATTTCCGGACTTTTCTATTTAAAATTTCAAAATTCTCAAATCAAATTAGTTGATCATAAGTAAATAACTTTGAAAAGTGAAACATGGATAAGGACTGCTGTATAGGTCTTGTGTCATACAACCTTGCTGAACTCGTTTATTAGCTCTGGGGGTGGATTCCTTAGGATTTTCTACGTAGAATTTCTGTGGCCTTCTTGATTCCCAGGAATATGTCAGAGATTGTTTTTTAAAACCCTACGGGCCTCCCATTCTTCAATTTTTCCTTTCAGGTATTTTGGTCAATCCCACCTAGTAATAGTGCCTTAAGCAGGTGTAATGTTAAAACTTCCAAACATGGAAGTTCTCTCTGGACTCAATTTTAGGGGAACTACAAACTTATTCCCCCACTCCAAAGGCTGGCAAGCTGCTAGTTCCATAGTTGCTATTGTACAAAGCTGTTGTTAGCTTTCAAGACTACGAGAACTAAAGAAGGGGGTAGAATTATTGCAAGTTTTAAAATGCTACCAATCTTGCTGTTCTTGAAAAGATTCAGCAATTTACCTTAAATAAACACTTCCTAGATTGTTGCAAACTTTTAGTTAATTTCTGGAGCTCCCCAAAAGTTTATATAAACAGTTTTTGCCAGTGTCCTTATTTCTTATATGGAGGAGTGAATTTTGGATATCCTAACTCCACCATTTCAGAAGTTATCCCAATGCCTTTTTTAAAAAAATGAGATTCTTACTCCAGAATTCAGAAAAGAATGATCAAAGATAAGACCTGAGTCACTTTCTTGAAATATGCATTTAATAAAAAGTGGATGAGTGGAATAGTTTCCAATTCTAAAAAAATAAAGAAAAAATAATGTGCCAATTAACCTAAAGTATTGAAAACCTTTCCCTCAAGAGATATGGCACAGTCTTTGTACTCATAAGTTTCTTTTCCCTTTGCTTGCTCTAAGTTCAGAACCAAACAGAATTGGAAATATTATTTTCATTATACTAAGTATGCAAGCCCTTAATTATATTTCTTCATTGTAATATCCATTGAGAGTGAAGAGGAAAGAATCCCTGTTTTTGTGAATTTTCCATGCCAGAGGATGTCTCAACTGCTGTGCTACCAAAATGAAGCATGTTGAAGCATAGATTAGGGAAAAATGTTGAAAAATTAAACCCTTTCAGACTTGTTCTTAAAAAAATTTAACCCTTTAGTGTAATAGCAACATCTCAAGGATTACTACCAAATTCACTGAAGGGGAAAAATATCTCACTGCTAATAATAATGCATACATGTTTTTCAATCTGGATTTTTTTTAATTTTAGGAGAGCACTTAAAATTCAACTTTCAAGATTATGTAAAATCTAAAAATTTGTGGAAACTACTGTATGAAGTAGCAACATTTCAATATAATTATATTTCCTGACATTATACATAGCTGATGGCCCTAAGTAATCTATCTTATCTCTTCCCAAATCAGTTGGTGATGTTATCAGCAAGAGGGCAGCAGAAATTACCCCCTTCAGATATATCCACGGAGCAGTACTTACTACTGTATTTATAGTCCAGGCACCAAACTAGTATATGCTTCAGT
The DNA here is from genome assembly GCA_004027735.1 of Carollia perspicillata. Lineage (NCBI taxonomy): Eukaryota > Metazoa > Chordata > Mammalia > Chiroptera > Phyllostomidae > Carollia > Carollia perspicillata. The sequence goes on along the minus strand of PVKM010007061.1, from coordinate 39,944 downwards.
GAGATGGGAGCAAAACAACATTCTTAACTTCAATATAGACAAGCTTTGAGGCAGAATAATGGTGTACTATGTTCTTTTTTGATTCAGATAATTAATTGTTGAATGACATTTTAATAAGCACCTGAAATAGGACAACCTTGCTATTTATATTAAAATTAGCCCAGAGCTACAGACAAGAATTTTGACTACAGAATCTAGCAGGTATGTCTGGATACCAAAGCTGGGCACAATAAAAACACCCCAATCACTGTATATCTTTGACGTCCATAATGAATACATAGAAAAATTTGATCCCCTTCCTATGAGAAGAACAAATTCCAAAGGGTAGAGTAGGGGTAATTTCCCTACATGCTGTTCAAATCCCAATTAGAACTTCAATTGGAAGATTCTGATAGTTCTTTGCTCTTATTCTATCTACACTAACATAGGAGATGATTGGTTTGTGATCTTCCAGAAAACCTTGTTTCAAGATAAGCCCTTCCATCTTTCAAATGGCTTGGGGCATCTTTCACAACGCCAGGAATACAGCTATCCATTTCACAAATGAGGCCAAATAATGATATTTCTTGGCCTTCCTTTCACAAACTTTCTCTTCTTCTTCCTGACAAGGCAGTGAGTGTTTCAATGGCATCTGAAGCCTACAAATTATCCCTGTAAATCTCCTCACACAAGGAAATCAATAGATGTTTTTAGAAAGCCAAAGAGTTTCCCTCTACACTAATAAGCTTAACACAATGGGAAAAAGAAGTGTTGGAGGATTTTACTTCTATGATGAATTTATGGTCCCTTGGCCTGTTTTCCTACACGAAGATTGAAACTTGAGAAAAGACAATTTTCCTCCAAAAAGGCAAAGAAGTCCTTAGCCAAAGTGACCTTAAACAAACCACCTAGGCCTCCTCATTTGCTGCAATCTTCCTGTATACAAATAAGAATAACAACAGTACCTATCCTACTGGGTTGTTCTGAAGCATAAATTTATGTAAATGCCCAACCAATATCAGGTTCCTAGTAAATACCCAGTAGATGATAGCTCTGATGATGGCAAGGATTAGATTTGTGGACAAAAAGGGGGCTACGTAGTAAATCTGACAAGCTCAGGGGAGGCCAGCATGGCAGGCCTTACAAACTCAGAGACAGAAAGTAGCCACACAGGATGGTCTGAACATAAAAATTCCTAACTAAAGGGAGTCATGGTGGGTAGTCATGTACTAGGCTTGTAGCTTCCTTGACAAAGGTCAGTGTTTCCCTTAAGTGAGCCTGTCTATTGTCTTTTTGTGTCTAAGACAACATACCTTTGAAATGTCAGAGTGATCTCCTTTTCCAGACCCCTGAGGACACACCCATGCACCAGAGCAAAAACCACAGAACGCTTCATTGTTACCTTGTTCCCTGAATACCATCTCTATGTGCTCTTCATGTTAATTATTGTCTATCCTGTATCCACCAATGTAAAAGAAGTATGTATCTCTCCATTTTACTTTTTATCCAATCTCCGAGTTTTCCCTGCTTTGCTTTCTCTCGCCTCCCTAATCTGTCACCAAGGGATTTCATGTAAATTCCTTACTCCTTTTCCTTTGAAGCTAATGTATAAAATAAACTGCAAAACTGCTATTCTCCAGAGAATTTTCTCAATTCTTTGAAATTTTGCTTCCAGGCAATTGTCTTCAGTTTGGCTCAAATAAACTTATTAAAATTCTCTATAGGTTTGGACATTGATGACTGGTAATGAAGAAGGTACTGATGATTGGCTGACACTGACATTTAACTCAGAAACTCCCTATTCTTTTGATCATCTCCTTTCTCTCTCACTTGCTACATTCATTTCTCAGCACTCAGAGTTCAGATACCCCAGAGAGTATCAACAGTGTAATAACTTCAAATATCAGCAATTTAAGCAGGATTGTAGGAAAACAGTAAGTACTGAATCACCTATCTGAGCAACTTTTTGTGAGTAACCAAAGAGAAAGGAGTGAAGGAGAACAAGTGAAAAGTAGAAGCAAAAGAGCCCACCTGGATGATGGTCTTTGCAAAGTCGATTCAGATATCACTACAATGACACCTTTGTTGGAAGAGCTGTGCCACAGTGACTTTCCCTAGTGCTGCCTGGTTAGACTACTACACAAAGCAGCACAAATGTAGTCTTTCCTTCTCTCCTCCTAATTCCCCTCCTCTCTATTTTGCAGACTAATTTGATTACTAAAGTTAACTTTTCAGTTAATTAAGCTATTTCTTCCCTGCACTAGGGTTATCCTATTTACTAGATGAGAATAAAACTTATTTCAAAAACTAAAGGGAAGTATTAAATTCTAATTTATATAAGAAAGTACATTTCTATCTATTGTGAAGGAAAGTACATTCTAACTATCAAATTTAAATACCCAGTTTTTTTTTGATGTGGTGATTGTGGTTTTTGTTTCTGTTTGATTTCAAAGATGTGGATATTGATGATTTAAAATTTTTTTTCCAGTTAGTTAATATAAGGAGGGCCGATCTGGTATAGAAGTAATCATACAGAGGTTGAAGTCCAAAGACCTGAAATCAAATCCTATCTCTGGTTCTAATAAGCTGTGTTATCATGAGAAAGTCATTTCATATCTCCATGCTCAGTTCTTTCACTGATAAAATGTGAGAGCTTGGTAACCTATTTCCTTTTGCCCACATGCATTTAAAAAACTTTATATATGCTTATCATGAAAAAAATCAGGGTTATGTCAAGGTAACAGCAAATGTCTGCCATCCCCAATTCATTGCCCACAACTCCCACTGCTCAGGGGTAACTACAGTTAACCGTTTGCATGCACTCAAATGTATATGAGATAAAGACATATGTTTTAGGAAAAAATAATTCTACTATATCAACAATTATGTAATTGCCTTTTTATTCCTAATAAGGTCTCATGAACTTCCTTTCATGAGTCCAGATAAATCTACTTCATCCTTTTAAATATTACATAGTATTACCATATGCAATGGTTTATATAACTTCTTGTCTATTTAGAAATTTAGGTGTTTTCATTTTTGTTGTTTAGCCACTACAAATAAGGCAACCATGAACATTGTTGTCCAAATATTTGTGTGCACTTAATTCATATCCTTGTTGACAGTGGCTACTATGCAATACATCTAAGAAATTCTTTTTTATTCTTTCTTAAACAATATTTTTTTTGTCTCAAAACCTGTTGTAGGGAGCTTTAACAAGTGATTCTGAATGACCTCTCTGTCTTAAAGAAATAAAGATGCAAATGTAATTACATTTTACTGAAAATATAACAGAAAATCTGAAAAAGGGTTTTCAGAATGTGTTATTTAATGTTATTTAATATCTTCAATAATGGAATAGAGTTTAACCTGTCAAGCACCTCAGAATTTTAAAGAAATATTTAGAGCTTGATGAATGAGAATAATAACAAAGTAATGGCATGGTGGAGAAGGGAGCGAGATGTTAATTACACAAAGGAAACCACACAGAGCTCAGCTGAGAAGAAAAATCTCCTTTCTTACTGACATAACTGAACAAAGAGAATAATTTAACTTCAAAGCCAAGACAAAAAATGTCACTATTCACCATGATTTAAGAGTAAGAGATTGACAATTTGCTATAAAAGTTAATCTCCTGGTTCATGTTTAAGGCATTTATTCAATAGAATAGCATCATTTATAGTATTGCTTAAGAATTAATAAAATTTGCTATTGAAGATTTTACAACTGCCTGTATTTAAGAAAAAAACCTCTTATAAAAAGAGAGAGAGATGTAATTTTTGTTGCTGATGCCCCTTTTGACTCAAATGCTGCACAGCATGTCAAGTCAACAAATCAAAACCAGTCAAATTTACTACAGAGGAAATATAGGCTATGATGGATGGCATGTTCAACTGTTTGTGAAGGTGGAGTGTCAGGTAGAAGAAGGGGAAGTCAATGACATGACCGCCATCTTATTTTCTTCCAACAGTGCATTTATCCAGCAACTCCCATTCAGCTTTCACATGCTTTATATTTATTGTGAGCATCCATCTTCATCTATGAATGCAATACATTTTCTAGATGTAAAGGAAGATTTTCTAATTAATAAGTTATACATAACATTTTATGAAAAGAATAAGAAAAATGCAATGAGAAAATTACCAAACCCAAATCTTTCAATAGACACAACAATACATCTGCTCTTTAAGGTAGTTTCTTGTGAGGGGGCAAAATGATTCCAGGAACCATTCTGGTTGGGCCAATTACTTATATTAATGCACTCTAAAGGAATTTCTGAGTCCATAATAAGGCTATGTAACAGGTAACTGAAACTGAAGTCTTTATGATTTTACAATATTCATTCCTTGCTTTCTCAGAATTATCCTTGTGAACCAAAAGTGTTCTATGGGTTTCTAATATTTTCAGTGTTGATCAGTATTATTTCTGTTAGTGTAAAGTTTCTGACAGAGAGAAACAGGTATGTTTTTTATAAATTTCACAAAAATGTTTATTTTAGGTAATAATTTTTCACTTGGAAATATGTCATTAAAGAGGTTTGAATTTCTATGCAATGGCTACTTGAGAGAGAAAACTCAAGCTTGGATGTTTTCTGTTGTTACCTGCCTGACTTCCATTCTCTCGTCTTTTGCATCTTGATTTTTCTTGTACCACCCTTTCCATAATTTCAGTAGGGTGGTGTTCATCATCTCCATAGCTCCAGAGGTAGGCATGTGATTCAAGCCTGACAAGTAACAGCCTCACATCCCTGGGACCACAGTGATTATTGATTAGTCCAGGGATCAACAAAGGAGCTCAATTTAGGCTGAGTATAGACAATGAGTTTCAATGTCAGGACTCTACATTGGAAGAGAGACTTTATTTCTGTTCCATGGTGGTTTCTTTTAATTCATGCATACCTTCCCAAGTAAGGTTTTCTTTATTGTGGTTTTGGCCATCTTCTCCATTTGCTCAACGCTTTTGGCAGATGAAGTCAACCTCAAACTTGGATATTTCAGCCTTTTTTGTTTGTTTGTTTTTCTTTGTTTTGATCATTTGTACCCCACTTCATGTTACAGACTTTTTTCTTAAGTTTCACTCTGGCCAACTCTATCCATGTCTAATTCTTTTAGAACCACAAGAACTGTGTGTATGCATGTGTCCATTCTTCAAAGTGATCAGAATGTAGTCACCAGGTATAATTCCTTTTGAGAGCTTTTACATTTTTTTATAAAACAAAAATAAACAACTACAATAAAAATGTAGCCAACCTTACACTTCTCTTTTTTCTTGTAGCTTGGCTAGCCATTCTGCAAAACAAAGCAATTGCCGGCAGCTTCAAGTTCATGTAAAAGTTGACAAGTTAATTCCAGGGTAGCAGTTGGCTTCAGGATGAACTGGATTCTGGATCCAAATGACCGTAAGACCCATTTTTACTCCCTGTCTGCTCTGTCTTCCACTGTGTTGGCTTTATGGTAAGAATCCTCATGGAGACACTGAAAAATTAGGGCTTGAGTGCCCTTTATAACTAGAAAAAGAGAAAGAAAAAGCAATCCCTTCATTCATTCATCGATCCCTGTTTCCACAGAGTTACAGACACATATCTGATTATCGCATCCCTAAGATGGTGGCTTCAAATCACAAGTCTATATCATTTTCCAACTCATCTCTCCAAAGTTAACTAATTCAATCATTGCGCCTAATCAAAAATTCCTGGAGAGAGGCTCTGATGGGGCTGTCAGTGTCTACCACTGGACATATCAGAGGAACCATAACAGTCTTTCGGATTGCAAGGCAGAGTCTCTACAATAGTTGAGTAGCAAGAAAATAATAGATCTCTCACCATGACTGGTGTGGCTCAGTGGGTTGGGCATCATACCACAAACTGAAAGGTCACTAGTTTGATTCCTAGTCAGGGCAATGCCTGGGTTGCGGGCCAGACCCCTGGTTTGGGGCATGCAAGGAAACCAGTTGATGTTTCTCTGCTTCTCATTTTCCCTCCCTTCACCTCTTTCTAAAAATAAATAAACAAAATCTTTTTTAAAAAAAGAAATAATAAATCTCTCAACCTTAACACAGTCCATACCACAATAACACACGTATTTCAAAGATACTTAGGGGTTTTCCTAGTATGGTGATCTATTCCCCCATGTGATATAGAAGTGGAGAAGAGGTTGGAGAACTCTCTTCATTCAGGCTAGACATAATTTCCATTTCCAGCCTCTCCCATGTACTCCTAACATGCAAACTTCCTCACAGACCACTAACATAGGGTCAGCAAATCCCTCAGATCACTCTCTGAACACAAATGAGTCCAGGGAAACCTTTAGTCAACTCTAGCTTAATTTCTAACTAGGAGAAATTAAGATACTAACTAGCAGCATCTAACTGGCCAAATATGAGTTCAAATTTTGTCTCTATCAATCATAAACTATGTTGCAAGTCACTCCATTTCTCTTTGCCACATTTTCTTTGTCTGTAACATGTAATCCTCATCATCTTTGCAGTCCCTCCTTCCTAACGTTCTGTGGGTTATGATTTTCCACAGTATGCCTATTTGATGATATTCTCTTATATTTAAACCTCTGTTAATACTCTAAGTTTTCTACTACCAAGTGGCACTAAAATGATTATATGCGAGAGCATCAATACGGAAATACTAATCTGAGTTCTCGGCCCAGCCCTGACCCTAGTCATTGTGCTGCCTGGAGAAGGCACTCAGTTTGGTCCTCAAAATAAAATGAGGGAACTGGAGTAATTGTCTCTGTGTTTCCTTCCAGCTTTGTGCTAATAATACCTCTAAGTGTAACAACTATTTTAAGATGGGACTTGAGGTAACTTCAGTGTTACCATCATGGAAAAATTAAGATGCCTTTGTTAAACAAAGGAAGTACCAGGATGCTGTCAAATATGGAATTCTCTTGTACACTTGTGGCTGGAGAAAAAAATCAGAAAGCCACCTCTTAGCCAAGCTTCTGATAAACTGAGGGAATATCCTGAGAGACTAGAGCTCCTCATTCAGATGCCTGGGCCCAGCACTACAGAAAATAAGAGAATATCCAGAAGACTTTCCCTTGTAATATGTCACTAGTCTTTTGTGTGTCTGTATTTTTTCCCCTTCCTTGATTGCATATACTATTTTCCTACTAGTAGTTTCCTTGGCCAGGTAGTAAGCCCCATTTGTGATATATAAAATGGATTCCAAAGCAATCTTTGTTTTGTTGCAAGCAGAGAAATTGGCTTACCGTAACTATGGGCTTGGGGTTCTGAAGGAGACTTAACCTGAACAGAATGTTATTTCTGAGTAAGGAGTTGAGCAGTCCTTGAGCTGCCACGGCTGTATATTCATGGTATGCCAGGAAATACACTTTGGTTCAAGAATAATTTCAAGTCACTGGAGAGTCCAGGCTTCTCCACTGATTCTGTCATTACATTCTCTATGACCTGTGCTTGAGCACAAATATGTTTCCCCACAGCATTCAACACTGTTCTGTGGAGAATCCAGCCTCAAACCATTCTAGAAAAGATATGAACAGAGGATATCTAGCTTCACAGCATAACTAATTTTAAGTATGTGCCCTTTTTTGTGAACCTAATCACACTTTCATATAAAAAGCAAAAAACAATTAGAGAAGCAAAATTGGGTATGAATGAGTATGATATTTGGCAGTGTGGAGAAATAAGGAGGGTGAAAGAAGTCATTTGTTGAGCACTTACTACTGTCTGATCTTTAAATGCATTGTCAAATTAAACCCAAATAAGAACCCTAGGGATAGACTTTCCTCTTTTTATAGGGTTATGAATCAACTTGCCCATGGTTGCTTAGCTAGTCACTAGGTGAGCTGGAGTCTGACCAAAGGTCTTCAACACCTGTGCTTCTTTTCCTTATGCCCCAAATGCTCAAATACCATTTGATGTAATTGGAAGAGCATGTGTCTTGTTTCTTAATTTACATTTACATTGATACATATTACATGACCTGTCCTATATGGTAAGCCAGGCCTCCTCCTGTGGCATTTTCTTAATGCCCCAGAGAGCGAAGTTTTTCTACAAAAGAAACACATAGAGAGAATATTAATATCCTGCTCACTTGTAAAGCAAGATTATACTCCATAATCAAAACAAAATAGCTCCCTCTACAATTTGTGCTCCATACACATCCTAGGCTTTGGCAAAGGAGGCAGAGAGGAACCTCAGGTCAGATGGGAGAAGGCAGAGCTGTGAGTTTGCCCCTTAATTATGGGGAGATTCTTAGTCCATTTGCTTAGAGAGGATTGGCAGTGTGCTCAGGGCAAGGAGATGTCCCTTTTAACATTTTCCTCACTTTCAGCAGAATGAATTTGTAACTGCTGAAAGTCGTGTTGATTTTGACAGGCTCCAGACTCTAGTGAAAGTGTGCCTTCTGGAGGCCAAATCCCCTTCTGACTCCAGGGTATAGCTGGCAAAGGCACTCTGTCAGCCTTCCAAGTGCTGAGATTCCTCTGTGACATCATGAGCCCCAGCTTGGCACGGTGCCCAGTGTCACTTCAGAACTTCTGGTACCTCACAGGGCTGTGCGTCAGCATCTCCTTGGGACAGGGCCCAGACAAGCTCTCCCATGGGGTTGCAACAAGGGGAACAGTGATGAGACAAGGGCCAGCGGGAACTTCTCTGCAGCGTCATGGTGCTCAGGGGTCTGGGAACAGCTTGACTTTGAAGTAGCCTAATGCCATTTGCTCTCATCATCATCCCTTCCACCAATAAGCCATCTCCTCCCCTCCCCCATTTGAGTCCCTTTCCTAGAGCATTTCCCAGAGAACATGGGGATGGGGTGGGGATCCCTTATATATCCATGTAAAACCTACTTTAGTGGATAAATTGAGATGGATAATAATCAGACCCCTACATACATACCCCTACACCCCTTATTGATAAGGATGATTAAATGAGCCCTGGCTGGTGTGGCTCAGTGAATTGAACGGGGGCCTGTAAACCAAAGTGTTGCTGGTTTGATTCCCAGTCAGGGCACACATCTGGGTTGTGGGCCAGGTCCCCATTGGGGGTATGTGAGAGGCAAGCACATATTGATGTTTTTCTCCCTTTCTTTCTCCTTCCCTTCCCCTCTCTCCAAAGTAAATAAATAAAATCTTTTTTAAGGATGTTTAAGTGAGAAAATACAGTTGAAGAGGACCCTGTAAATTTTAAAGCAGATAGAAATAGCAAGAGCTAGCATCTAGTGAGTTCTTTACATAGACTAACCACTGTGTTAGCAACTTCCCATGAAATATTTCATTTAATCCTAAAAACAAGATTATGAGGTCAATTCTACAAATAGACTCAATTTGCAGAGAGGGGAACTGAGATTCACAGAAGTCAAATGATCTCACCAAGTGCCAAGTGTAAAATTGAACCTATGTCTGTAGTACTCCAAAGACAGAGTGCTCAGCACTCTGCAGTAGAGCTTTTACAAATAGAAATTCCAGCTGTTAAATAGCTGTTTAGAATGGAAAGTACACTCAGATCCTGGAATGAGACTTACAGACACAGGTACTTGAGAAAACTTAAATTAAGAAAAATAAGCATGCTCTCCCCATGGAGTTGTCCCTTGCATCCATCAATCTCAATGACTTGACATGACAGTTAAGGTGTATAAAATGATCTGTAGCTTTTTAAACATTTCCACACATGCCATTTTTGCAGATATTTCCAGGAATTTCTGAGAAACAAAGGGCACATAAGAATTATCATTATTCCCACTTTCTAGACAAAACAGCTAAGGCTTCAGGAGATTGTGACATAGCCAAGTTCCCATAGTTTAAAAGAAGAGTCTCCTGATTCTCAATGAACAGCTTCTCTACTTTCCTGGATGCCTGAAACAGATGATAACTTCAGTTCTTCCACCTCCACTCACAGCAGACCTGAAGTCAGACCTGCCTTCCTCCATCTCAAAGACATTAGCTGTGCTTTCACTTAGACACCCCTATCCAAGGACATGATTAAGTCCCTCATTTGCCCTAATCCTCCCTGACTGCCCTATTTGATGAATGGTTTCTTCAGAAAATTCCCCAAGTTCTCTTAACCAGCTCAAACTGGTGAGCAATGGAGGAAATTTTAGGCAGGAGGGGTGAGAACGAGTGTGGTAGACATCTGGGTATGGTATTGCCTAAATCAGCAACTGTATTTTAATCAAGTAGCTTAGGTCAAGCCATGATTAGCTCTCCCATGTCAACAGTATCAATGGAATGACCTCCTAAAAGTTCTTGCTGATCTAGTCTGGCCACTTGGATCCATTTTTCAGTGAAGCCAATATAATCTTACAAAAAGGCCAGTCTCTCTCTAGCTTTAAGCCTTTCAAATGTTTCCTAAAACTTTTAGGATTAAGACACCAAATTCTTATAATGTATGACCCTATCTTACCTGTCCAAATTCCTAGGTCATCCCCATGTGCTGCCTTTCCCTTCTGAGTATTCAACTTGTCTTCTTTGGTCAGTGTACAAGAATTTTCTTTACAGCATCTCTGACAATAATCCCCAACCAAGGCTTGGGCATGTCCAGAAATAGCCTGGCAAGGTGATGTTTCCCTTGATAAACACACCAAATTATCATTCACTGGTTGAATTTCAATCTGCTCCAGGTCCCAAATACCATTCTATTGTGACCTGGCTGTGTGAGCTCTATCTCAAAGCCTCAGTTTCCTCATCTGAAATATGGGCAACCTCATAAAGTTGTTATAGCAATTAAATGAGAACATGTTAGAGTGCTTCAAACAATGTCTTACACAGAGTATGTTCCATAAATATTAGTCACCATCATTATCATATCATCCCCCCATATAATATCCATTCGCTTGGCTGCACACCTCCAGTTTCTTCAAACAATACATAGTAGTATTAACTACTTTAAAATTCAAGTCCCCATAGCACATAAGGCCCACTGTCTTTTTATAGACAGAAAATGCCCTGGATTATGGTTAGAAGTTTCCCAACACTACTGTCAAGTTCATGAGTTTACTGACCAAAACCACAGCTTTCTGCTACCCCTTTGTGGGGAGGGCACCAGAAAGCCATGCACACCTCATGCCCAGCACATGGACCAATGAGTAAATTAATGTCCCAGTTCAGTTGCCCTTAGACAAGGATTTCTAATTCAGCCTGAGTTGGTACTACATCAACCCTATAGGTGTATCAGGTAGAGACAAGAAGGGAGATAGCTAAGACCTGGGGTAGCTGCACAGGAAACTTCTTTTTACAGAAAGATGGAGAAATTAAATAACTAGAAAAAAACCCCACCTGACGTAGTACTCCTATTTGTGTTTCAGGTTCACATTGAAAAGTCATTGAAGTCTCTGTCTTCTAAGACCTCAAGTGCTTCCTGCTAAAACCCAACCATCTGCTTAGTTACTGCCTTTCACAGGGATCCAAAGTGAGACATTAATTTACACAGCATGAACTGAATTTCTGGAGGCATCACAGGAGTATGTACAAGAATCTATGGGTGCCAGTGAATGAAACACAGTCCCTTGCACTGACACTATGAGAGTCATGCTCAGCCAGATGTAGGCAGACTACCCCTATTTCGTCATGCTCATGTCCACAGCCTGGGTGCTGCGCCAGAGGTATCATGAAGAAGTACCATATTTTCTCTGTACCTACAGCCTCTTGTAAACATGAAGAAATGGGTAAAACAGACAACTGATAAAAACCGTGGGCCTGTATATTTTCACCAAATATAGTATGCTGACTAGAGTGATGAAACATAGTGGGGAGGGGGAGTTGATCCATCTTTAAAGCATAAATTTAAGTGATTCAAATTTTTAAAAATCCAAGAAATCCAGTTCATCAGGAGGGTAGCCAACTCCTGGTGAGGAGAAGAAATCAATTTCTTGGTCCGCATTCTCTTTACAATTCGTCTGCCCTCCTCACAGTGTCAGGCTCTGCTCTGAGCAAGTACAACTGATGAAGTTTATAGCAACACCTTTTCTCTCTTCATCTTCATGGCCTTTCTCCCTCGTTGCTGCCACCTATACCCTTCTATCCTGAAGGCACTAAGAACATTGCCCAGTAATTCACTGGCACTCCTTTTTTTACAAATGACAGAAACTAATATTAGTTAAGCTAGGCTGGAATGATTGGCCCCAATAGTGGGGAAATAAACTGGACTCGGTTTGCCCAGTAACTTAGTATGATTATGTTCAACATCTCTCGCCATCTCCCAGCTCAGATTCTACCTAATGTTTTCCTTCTAAGCTATAGACTGGCTTCTTTCTTGTGGCCAGGTTGAGAGATGGAATGGTAAAAGAAGGGTGAATGCAGACAACTCCAAGCTTCCATCATTCCTACTTCATCACACCAGAGCATCTCGTTTCCATAGCAGGAAAAGATTCTGATTGTCCTCAATATCGGGTCATGCGCTTATTCTGTGACACCAGAACGGGTTAATATGGTGGGACAGGCCTACCTGTGTTCCATTCATGTCACCGTAGGACTAGGTCCTATGATTGGCAGCTCCTTAGAAAACCATGGGGCAGAACGTGAACAGTTAGTTCCTAAGAGGATGAAGATGTTTGTTGTACTAAGAAAGTGGATGGAAAGACAAAGATAACAGATATTCACCAGATCATCCCATTAAGCTTCTATTTCCAGAGTATTCACATACTCTGACCCTCTTTCACCTTAATGTGCAATCTCTATTTCCCATTCAATATTCCCCATATTAACCCTTAAGAAAGCAGACCTTTTGGGTCCAACCTGAAACCCCCACTTTTTTTAATGCTATCTCTTTCCATTTATTTTGGTCTTTTCTGTTAGTAAAGTTTAAAAAATATTTTAAATTTTTTCCAGTTATAGTTTGCATTTAATATTATTTTGTATTTGTTTCAGATGTATAGCATAGTGAGAATCATACACTTTGCAAAATGTTCTCCCTAATGAAATCCCTATTTCTAATCTCACTTTTATATTTGAAGAAATTTATCTTGGCAATTAAAAGTAATAAATAAAAATCTGTATCTTTTTTTTTTGTATTTTTCATAATGCATGGATAAAGTTCATTGTGTGCAGTAGGCACTAAATGAATGTTTATTAACTTCTAAAATAAGAGAATGAATGATATCTTATATAGCAAATGAAACTGTGCTTTTCTGGACCATGAGGAAAGACAACATATTTATTAATGCAATGTATAAAAGTAAGATAACATTACCTGTTGTTAATTTAGGATCCCCTAATCTGAAACCTGTGTTAATTCCCACAGTGCAGTGATTTTGTCCGCTCCACTCCCCTACCCCCAGGTACATCTGGAAATGTTTGGAAGAATATTTTATTGTCACACTGGAGTGGGGAGAACAGAGCTATTGACATCTAGTGAGCAGAAGCCAGGAATGCTACTAAACACCTTACAATGCACAGCCCCCTACAACAAAGAACTATGTGATCCAATATGTCAATAGTGCCACTAGTAAGGAACCCTGCAACAGCAGTCAGGCAAAAACCCTCCTTTTTCACAGCCTAATAACAAAAGCTTCCTAAGAAACCAATAGCCAGAGTGACATCAGAGGAATGGCATGCAAAAGATCCTTTGGTCTCTCCCGTTGAAGTTTCAATAATTTAAATAACTATAATTCAACAAAGGATTCTCTATTCAATGCACAAACACATTTGAGAGATCCATGCATTGAGACATCTAAAAGTGAGCAAGTGAGGGGAAGACAGGGAGGTAAGGGAGAAAAGCTGAGACAAGCCATGACTGCAGCCCTACAGCCCAGATCTCACTGCAGGGCTCAGGTGGGAAAGGAGGAGGAACCCAAAGGCCACTGGAGGTAAAGGGGGGACACCACAGGAGTCCACTAGTTGCCATTGCTGGGAAGACAAAGCAGCAAAGCAGGCAGTTGGGTTCCCCTAGCTTGCCCCACCCCTAAAAATCAAGGTTGCACTGCCAACAGTATCTGCATGCAGGGGGCAGCACTAGGATTTCATGAATTTGGAGGCCCGTCACCTACCATGTTCCCCTGCAAGGACAGTTCCCTGGGACTGGAATGATTGAAACATAGGGGAGGCACCCATCTTCCCAGGGAACACAGGCCACATTCCATCACACTGCAAAGATTTGAAAAGCTAGGGAAGTACAACAGAGCTAAAACAAAACACACACACACAAAAAAAAAACAAAACAAAAAAACTTTGTGATTTAGTGCCATCTACTGGAAAGCAATAGAAAGACTTTTTTTCAATCTACTAGAGAAGTATCAGTTATACAAAGATGCCTAGACAGAGAAGGAACCCCCAAAATAGCATGAATTACCAAGATAATAAGATATTCAGAAAGAAAGTTTAAAATATCCAGAAAATAAATTAAACACATGGAAATATGTAACTTAATAAAAGAGAATTAAAGATTGCAGTTCTGAAAAAAAAAAACTCAACAACATGCAAGAAAACACAAATAGGTAGTTTGATGAATTCAGAAACAAAATCAATGAACAAAACAAATATTTTACCAAAGAGATTGAAACTTTAAAAAAGGACCAAATAGAAATTCTGGAGATGAAGAACTCAGTAGAAGAGATCAAGACTGAAGTAAAGAGTATAGGAAATAGAACTGAACAAATAGAGGAAAGAATTAGTGATATCAAATATAGAAATCTAGGAATAAGGCAGAGGGAAGAGGGAGAGACTTGAACATAAAAAAATGAAATATGTATACAGGAATTACCTGACTCCATCAGAAAGAATAATATAAGAATAATGGCTGTTCCAGAAGAAGAAGAAAGGGAGAAGGAAATGAAGGGCTTATTCAAACAAATAGTTGATGATAAATTTCCAAACCTATGGAAACAGCTAGATCCTCAAATCCAAGAAGCAAACAGAATACCTGGTTACCTCAACCCAAAAAGGCCTTCTCCAAGGCATATGTATGAAAACTGTCAAAAATAATGACAAAGAAAGAATTCTCAAGGCAACCAGGGAAAAGAAGGAAGTAATCTATAAAGGATGCCCAGTAGATTATCATTTGACTTCTCAACAGAAACTCTACAAGCTAGAAGAGAGTGGAACCAAATATTCAAACTACTGAAAGAGAGAAATTACCAGCCAATAATAATATAGCCATCAAAGTTATCTTTTAGATATAAAGGAGAAATACTTTTCCAGACATACAGAAGCTGAGAGAATTTATCACCAAAAGATCTCCATTTCAGGAAATATTCAAGGTGGGAATTCTACCTGGAACAAAGAACAAAAGGTCACACAACTATGAGTAAGATCAGCATCAAACTTACAGGATAAACAGGGATAATTTGTGACAACAAAAACATAAAAGTGAAGGTGTAAATGTCTGAATTTGCAAAGGGGGATGGAGATCAGAGGCATTTAAAAGAAAAAGGACTAGTGGATATGTGGAGCTTTTTTTTTTCATAAACCTAATGGTAACCACACACAAAAACCCAAAACTGAGACACATAACTTTAAAAATAAAAAGAAACAAAGGGGGAAAAGTATGGAATGCCACCAAACAAAAACAACAGACAGAAACACAAAGGAAAAGCACGATGAAGGGGGGGCACTGAGTTTCCAGAAAAACAAAAGATAAAATAGCTCTAGGAAATCCTCATACATCAATAATCACCCTAAATATAAATGGATTGAATTCACCAATAAAGAGGCACAGAGTAGAGATTGGATCTAAAAACAAATCCCAACCATATGCTGTCTGCAAGAGACACATCTAAGCTGCAAACACAAAGGTAGAGTCAAAGTGAAAAGGTAGAGTCAAAGTGAAAAGGTAGAAAATAATTCTTGAAGCAAATAACACCCACAGAAAAGCAGGTGTAGTCATACATATATCTGACAAAATGATTTAAAGCTAACAAAGTTAATAAGAGACAAAGATGGACATTTTATAATGATAAAGGTGGCACTACATCAGGAAGACATAACACTTGTCCATATATATGCCTCCAATCGGGGAGCACCAAAATATGTAAAGCAACTACTAACAAAATGAAAGGGAGAAACTAGCAAAATCGCAATTATAGCAGGGGACCTAATACTCCACTAGCAGCTCTAGATAGATTATCCAAACAGAAAATCAGTAGAGAAATACTGGCCTTAAATGACATATTAGACCAAATGGATATATTTGATATTTACAGAGCCTTTTATTTCAGAACATCAAACTATACATTCTACCCCAGTGTACAGAGAACATTTGCAAGGATGGATAATACGTTGAGTCACAAAACTAGCCTTAACAAATTTTAAAAGATTGAAACCATGCCAGCATATTTGACCTCAATGCTTTGAAATTAGAAATCAACTGCAACAAGGAAGTAACGCCCCCCCACAAATGTGAAGATTAAATAGCATGCTACTAAAAAAGACTGGGTTGAAGAATAACTTAAAGGGTGAGGTCAAAAGTATATAGAGAAATATGAGGTAACAATATGACATATCAAAATGTTTTGGATACAACAAAAGAGTAATAAAAGCGAAGTTTATATCATTAGAGGACTATCTCAAAAAATAAGAAAAATCTCAAAAAACGGTCTAACATTACACCTTAAAGAACTACAAAAAGAACAAAAGCAGCCCAAAGTCAGCAGAAAAAAGAAAGTTTCAAAAGAATTAGAACAGAACTGAATGAAATAGAAGAAAAAAAGACTATGCAAAATATTAATAAAACAACAAAGTGGTTCTTTTCAATGATTAATAAATTTGAAAAAAGTGGTTATACTCATAAGGAAAAAAGAGAAAAGACTCATATATAGAAAATCAAAACTGAAAGGAAAAGTTACCACAGACATCACAGAAATGCAAAGAATCATACTAGAATATTATGGAAGACTATATGCCATGAATTCAATAACCTAAAAGAAATAGGTAAGTTCCTAGAAATACATAACCTTCCCAGACTTGAATCATAAAGAACTGGAAAATCTAAATAGACTAATTGACAGTCAGGAAATTGAAACAACCATCAAAAACCTCCTCCAAAATGAAAGTCTATTTTTGAAAGTCAACATGGCTTCATTAGTAAATTCTACCAAACCTTCAAAGAAGATGTTATACCTATCCTTTCCAAACTCTTTGAAAAAAAGCTAAGAAGAGGCAGCAAACATTTCCTAACACATTTTATAAAGCTAGCATACCCCTGATACAAAGACATGCAATAATAACACAAAAAAAGGAAAACTACAGGCCAATTTCTCTGATGAATACAGAGACAAAAATCCTAAACAAAATACTAGCAAATTGAACACAGTACATTTAAAAATAATAATACATCATGATCAAAACCTCATTTCAGAGGAACAAGGATGGTGTAACATATGCAAATTTATCAATGTAATACACCACATTAACAAAACAAAGAATAAAAATCATTTGTTCTTACCAACAGATGCAGAAAAAGCATATGACAAGATACGACATCTGAAGGATTAACCAAAGAACATATTTGTATATGCGTAACCCATAGACACAGACAACAGCGAGGTGATGGCCAGAGGGAAGGGGGAAAAGGGGGTTGGGTGGAAGCAGGCGAGGGTCGGGGGAAGAATGGGGACATATGTAATAATGTGAACAATAAAAATAAAGAAAAAAGATACGGCATCCACCTATAACTAAAATACTCAATAAAATAGTTATAAGAGGAAAGTACCTCAACATGATAAGGGCCACATATAACAAACCATCAGCTAATATCATACTCAGTGGTGAAAGACTAAAAGCTTTTCCACTAAAATTAGGAACAAGACAAGGATGTTTACTCTAATCATTCTTATTCAACATAGCACTGGAAGTCCTAGCCAAATCAATCAGACATCCAAATTGGGAGTGAAATAATAAAAGTGTCACTTTTTGCAGATGATGTGATTCTTTATATAGAAAATGCTAAAGATGCCACAAAAAAAAAAAAAACCCTATTAGAAAGAATAGACAAATACCGTAAAGTTGCAGGACACAAAATCAGTATACACAAATTCAATGCATTCCTATATACTACCAATGAAATTTCAGAAAAAGAAATGAAAAAAATTTATTCTGCAATTGCAAAAAAAAAAAGAATAAAATACCTAGGAATAAATTTAATGAAGGATGTATAAAGGACCAATACACTGAAAACTACAAAGCATTATTAAAAGATATTGAAAAAGATTCATTCAATGAAGTGGATATTTTTTGTTCATGGATCAGAAGAATCACATAGTTATAATGTCTATACTACACAATGTTATATACAAATTTAATACAATCTCCATCAAAATCTCAATGACATTTTTTAAAGAAATAGAACAAAAAATCATCAGATTAGTATGGAACCACACAAAAAAAAAAACAAATGGCCATAGCAATTCTGAGAAAAAAACAAAGATGGAAGTATCACACTACCTGATTTCAAATTATGCTACAGAGAAACAATAATCAAAACAGCAGGATATTGGTAGAAACATAGACACACAAACCAAGGAAGCAGAATTGAGAGATCAGAAATAAAATCACATGTATATGGGCAAATAATTTTTGACAAAGGAGCCAAAAACATACAATGGAGAAAATAAAAGCTCTTCAATAAATGGTGCTGGGAAAACTGGAAAGTCACATTCAAAAGAATAAAAGTAGACTACGTTTTGTCTCCATATAAAAAAATTAATTCAAAATTGATCTAAGACCTAAACATAAAATCTGAAGCAATAAATTACATAGAAAAAAAAAGGTACTAAACTTATGGACCTTGATTTTAGAGAAGATTTTATAAATGTTACCCCAAAGGCAAGGGAAGTAAAGGCAAAAATAAATGAATGGGACAATATCAAAATAAAAAGTTTCTGTACCAAAAAAGAAACCACCAACGAAACAAAAAGGGAACCAACTGAACAAGGTAAGGTATTTGCAAACAACAGCTCTGACAAAGGTATCATATCCAAACTATATAAAGAATCCATACAACTCAACACCAAACAAACAAATAATCCAACTGAAAAATGAACAGAGGCCCTGGCTGGTGTGGGTTAGTGGATTGAGCATCAAACTGTGAAGCAAAGGGTCACTGGTTTGATTCCCAGTCTAGGACATATGCCTGGGTTGCAGGGGCCAGGTCCCCAGTGGGGGTCATGTAAGAGGCAACCACACATTGATGTTTCCCTCTTTCTCCCTCCCTTCCCCTCTCTAAAAATAAATAAATAAAATCTTTCTAAAAAATGAGCAGATGACCTGAACAGACACTTCTCCCAAGAAGACATATAAATGGCCAACAGATATATGAAAAACTGTTCAACTTCACTAGCTGTTAGAGAAATGCAAATCAAAACTACAATGAGATACCACCTCATGCCTGTTAGAATGGCCATTATCGATAAGACAGGTAATAACAAGGGTTTGAGAGGTTGTAGAAAAGAAACCCTCATTCACTGCTGATGGGAATGTAAACTAGTACAGCCACTATGGAAAACACTGTGGAGACTCCTAAAAAAATTCAGACTGGACTTACTATATGACCCAGCAACAAGGTAGTGGGTAGATACCCGAAAAATGTGAAAATACTTAGTCACAAAGATATATGCACTTCTAAGTTCATTTTTCACAGTGACCAAGACATGGAAACAACCAATGTCCTTTGATGGATAATTGGATAAAGAAGATGTTGTACAAATGTATTATGGAACACTACTCAGCCATGAGAAAGATGAAATACTGCCATGGACCTTGAGAATAGTATGCTAAGGGAATTAAAGAAGTCAGAAAAGGCTAAGAACCATATAATTTCACTCATATGTGGAATATAAAACTGAAACCCATAGCCACAGACTACAGTATGGTGGTTACCAGGGGGAAGGGTGTGGGGAGGTAGATAGGAAAGGGTAAAGGTGGCCAAATATATGGTTACAAAAGATTATTTGACTTTAGGCATGGGGCACAGAATGCAATATACAGATCATGTATCATAGAACTGTACAATTGAAACTTATATAATTTTATTTAGCAATGTCACCCTAATACATTTAATTTAAAATATAAAATAAAATAAAAAAATATGTCAATAGCCTTAAAAGATTGCAAATAGAATTCAATCTTTTTCAAGTGCATTAGGCAACCTGATTTGCTTTCATCAAAGAATGGTCTTCACTATTGTTATTATTATTCTACCTTGCAATCACCCAGAATTCTTTGCTCATGCTATGTGTTTCACCAATTAACTGGTGAGTTGAATTGTTTGAATGCTTTCTCTTCTTAGTGAAGCTTTCATCTATGTTACTGGCTAGGAACCAAATTTAACTCCCTACTCATAAGACAAATATTTACCACAAACAATAGCATTCTGACAATTTGAATCTTTAACTGCCAGCAGAGCTTTTACAAAGAAAATTGTAAGCACAAATGCTCCATATTGAAAGACCCAACTGCTCCTAAGCCAGACACCACATGCACAAATTACCACTTTCTTCACTTGACAACTGCTGTTTATGTCTCAACACATCCATTTAAAAATTATTTCTGACACAAATCTTAACAGCTTTAAATCAGTCTAATTAAAGGTAATACATTTTTGCTAGAAAAGTGTTTGAAATTATACAGTATTGCAGAGTTCACTTTTCAAATGAAATTACTGAGTGCATTAGCAAATGACAAAAACACCTCCACTGACATATGACCTTCTGTCAAAGGGAAACATTTCTATATTCTTATGGAAGTTCCTAACTGCAAAATGATTGATAAAAAATGCTTAGAAAGTTTATATATAGTTTATCAGCACCATTTCCTCAAATATTGCTTTGTATTGATGCGGCAGGCAGCATCTGACTGGATTTTCAGTGATGCCTGGGATTCACATCCTTGTATAACCCACTTCCCATCAGTGTGTATGGGACCTAGAGACTCACTTCTAGCAAACAATATAGCACATGTAATGGGACGTCATTTCCATGGTGAGGTTACACAGG
This sequence comes from Carollia perspicillata, assembly GCA_004027735.1. Taxonomy (NCBI): domain Eukaryota; kingdom Metazoa; phylum Chordata; class Mammalia; order Chiroptera; family Phyllostomidae; genus Carollia; species Carollia perspicillata. The sequence continues at coordinate 19,072 of PVKM010007061.1, read as the reverse complement.
AGTCTAGCTTCTATCTTGCTAGTTTTCTCTTGGTTGCTGGTGCTCTTTCTTATCTTCTTGATTCTTGCTAGCATGTTGTCAGTTTCCCAGGGAGAGGTCCACATGGAAAACAACTAAGGGTGCTCAACAGCTCATGAGGAACTAAAGCTCAGTTTAAAAATGTTCAAGGAACTGAATCCAGGCAACAAATACATGAGTGAGCTTGGAAACTTATCCTTCTCAGTTAAAGCCTTGAGATGACTGTGGTCCCATGAGAAACCTAAAACCAGAAGACCCAGCTAAGTTGAACCTGGATTCCTGACACACAGTATCTGTGAAATGATAAATATTTTTTTCATTTTCAGCTGCTACATTTTGGGGAAGTCTGCTGTGCAGCAATAATAGAAAACTAACATATGATATGAACTTTGATTCATTCTCTTTCTAAAAATCTATTCTTACATGAAAGGCTCATTTCTCCTATTCCTTGATAAATTTTTGTTATGGTTTCACCATGCTCTTAAATTGAATTCTGTGTCTTCTTACCTCCACACACATCACACGTGTTTCATCTGATGTCTATGTTTTTCAAAAACATGCTCCCTTACACCCTTCTTTCCTCTTCTCCAAAGTCCAAATGAATGCGATGAGAAATGTAACCCCAGTCATTGAGAGCTGAGCACTGATGTCATCATTAATGTCTCCATTTTCTGCCGTGACAGTCCTACACAGTCATAATGCCCTCGCATGTGCACTCTTCCTTCACAAAGGCAGCCACATCTCTCCTCCCTTCTTATTGTTTCTTTTTTTATGTCAGAACTATTGTAATTGTTCAAAAAGGATTTCTTCAATGCATTTTGTATATACAAAGCCTGGTTACACCTTCTAAAATAACTCTCGTTTTACATGAAGCTTTTGCCTAAAATGTAGAGAATGCTCATTTGCATTTAGAAAAGTACCTTTGACCATGACATCCAATCTGACAGTGCACCTGGCATACCAGTTCTATCTTTATTGTGACCAGAGCCGTATGAAAACACCTTCTAAGGATTAGTTTTTCCAAGTCTTAGAGTAAAACAAAACAGCACAGCCAATTTGATATAATATATCCATCCAGGATGTTGTGACAAGTCAGGTTCCCAGGAAGCAGACTGTGAGATGGGGATTATTACCGTGAGAGAAGATTGTTAAGGAGTCCTTTTAGGTTGATTGCTTGGAGTATAGGGAGTGGAACTGGGAAGCGGGAGAAGTTGGGAGACAATACAATAATTAAGAAAGCTTCAGCCTTATTCAGAACAGCATCTTTACTCATAGAAGCATAAAACTGGGAACAACACGAAATTGTTCATCAACAAAATCAATTGTGGAGTATCAGACTAGAAACATATACAGTATTTTTTTAAAAAATACAAACTACTATTAATTCAACAACATAGATGATTTTCATAGACATAAGAGTGATCAAAAGAAATCAGTCACCCAAGGGTAATTACTATATGATTCCATGAATATGAAGTTGAAGAAGTGACAAAACTAAGCTATAGTGATAGAGATCAGAATAGTGGTTTCATCTTAAGGGAGTGGAGTTATTGTCTGAGAAGGGCCATGAGGGAACCTTCGGGGGCATGGGGACTGACAACCTTGTCTTGATCTGGGTGGTTGCCATATACCTATGTAAGAATTTCTCCAACTGTAGACTGAATGTTTGTGCACTATGATGTATTCACATTATAACTTCCTTTAGAAGGAAAAAATTAGTCTTAACATAAACAAAATAAAAATTGTATCAAACAAATATGTTCATCTTCCTTGACCAATGAGCTAAAGTTGCAGCCAATTTATAACTTTCCACAGCTGTAGAACTATGTGTATATATCTATTCATAAAGTATAAGATACATTCATCAAAACAAGAGGAAGACACTTGAATAACAACAATGGCCACTTTGATTGTGTGTAAATTTTATTTTCTCTTTTTACCTCTTGGATTTTTAAAAAGCAAATTTTGATTATTCTTTAAAAAGTAGATTATAATTCACTGGAAATGGGCTCAAATAAAAAGGCAATGCCAAAAGTGAGGTTATAAACATTGTAATTACTTAGAGTCTAAGTAATTTAGTCTTAGAATATGTGATAAACAGCAAGGTGAAATAATATGGTTTATTTTTTCCAGGACATGGGAGTGAAGATTAGGATAGAATGCCAGTTAAAAACTAGCTGAAAATGACCCACACTGAAATGACAGTGCATTCAGATGGGACCATCTAGTTTAAAGGACAATAGCATAACTACTGACATCAGTGAAGGTTTTCTGGCAACAGCAGGCAGAGACAGAGGGGCTGTCCCAGCAACATGCTCTGATTTCCCAGGAGGCGAAGAGAGAGCCCATCCTCTAACAATGAGGGCTCTCTCTATAGTGGCAGCTTCCAAAGCTGAACAGAAGACAGGTTACACAGACACAAAGCATAAAACCATTTCAGTAATTTTCAGATGCCAGAGTAACCAGGATGTCAGCCCTATTGCCTAGGAATACCCAAAGTAAGCCACAGTGACAGGTAAATACAGAAATGTGTGAATTTGTCAGATTCCTAAGGCTTCTAGCCACATGGACTCAGTGCCTACTAAAGTCATTTCATGATGATCAGACTATTCCCAGGTCCCTGTGGTGAAGCATTGTGTTCTCTGCCAGCACAACTCAGGATCATGGATCCCCAGGGATGGCTGAAGGAACACAGACATTTTCATGCAGAGGTTTTATAATAACAGGGAAAGATTCTCTCTCCCACAAAGAATGCTGAAAGCTCATGGAAAGAAAAAGTTTAGTACCTTTATCACCTAATAAAAGTAAAACAATAATAAAAATAATTTAAGGATTTATATTTGAAGAAGGAACAGGGAGATAGAATGGCACCTGTGAAAAAGGCCATTTGTTTTTGTGGAAACAAAAATAGCTTTCAGATTAAAAGCATTAGTGTTGGCTGCATGGCTTCAGGCAGTTTACCTCTCTGTGCATCAACTTCCTCCTGTATGAAGTGAGAGAATGATAACACCCATCTCATAGATGGTTGTTGAGCCAAGAGTAATGGGGTCAATGTATATCCTGTACACTTAATACAATGCCTGATGCTTATCAAGCATGTATTAACAATACATGTTACATAATACATGCTATTCTTGATTCCCACTATATAGTGGCAGTTCTCATTATAGTCTCTTTTGATACTTCCCAGTTTCATTCCTGGTGTAAAGTCTTCTTTCATACCTCTTATGTATTCTTATTTCTAAAATAGAATCTAGCCTTGTAAAAGGTATGACAAAGGCTAGCCCAAGCCAACTGGCACAAGGTCACAGTAAATGGACTGAGTGCAACACATTGCAAATCCAGATAGATAGGAGCCTAGTTAAGACAAACAGGCAAAGTCAGTTTACTTAATTTTTCCCATTGGAGAGACATCAGAATCTTGACTCATAAAGTTTGGCGTGATCCATCTAAGTACCTACATATGAAAATACCAAGATGCGTCCTTTAATCACAAAACCTGAGAGGCTCATAGGTAGATAGAATCCATACTCTGTAAGGAAATCTACATTCTGTGAAATTGATAATAAAAGGTAAATAGTCTCTAGCCACTTCTTATTAAGGAATTGGTGGTAACCTCTGAACAATGAAGTTGAGGAAAGAGTTCTTATACCATGTCTGGTAATAGAGAAACTTATTATTACTTTTGTCTTCTAGGTATTTGCTAGAAGCATAGTGCCATAATAAAAGAAGTCTGACAATGAACCATTCATCTAGACTAGCAAGAGGGGCATAGTCGGTGGCTAGCTGAGAGGGGTTGTGGCAGGAAAAAGCAGTGGTTGGAAGACCTGAGCACAGGGAGGAAATGAGCAGACCCAGTAAGGCCCACAAGGAGGTTGGCTGACCTCAAAAACACTTTCGCGTGCAGATAAATGAGGTGAAAATAGGCAGTGAGACAGACCATGCAACCCAGGGCCCCAGAGGAGGGAAATAAAGCCTAAAAGCACTGATTGAAAAGCTTGCAGGGGTTGAGGTGCTGGGAGAGACTCCCAGTCTCACAGGAGAGTTCATTGGAGAGACCCATAGGGTCCTAGAATGTACACAAGCCCACCCACCCGGGAACCAGCACCAGAAGGGCCCAATTTGCTTGTGGGAAGCAGCAGAAGGGACAGAAATCTGAGAGACAGCAGAGCAAGTGCCATTGTTCCCCCTCTAACCCTGCCCCCCACATACAGCATCACAACCCAGCAACTGAATTGCCCCTCCCTGGTGGACACCTAAGGCTCCACACCTCAGCATGTAACAGGCGCGGCCAGACTGAAAAATTATGGCTGAAACAGAAGAGCAGATCAAAGCCCCAGAGCCAATACATCTAAGCGACCAAGAGATAGCCAACCTATCAGATGCACACTTGGTAATCAGGATGCTCACAGAACTGGTTGATTTTGGTTGCAAATTAGATGAAAAAATGAAGGCTACACTAAATGAAATGAAGGAAAATGCACAGGAAACCAATAGTAATGGAAAGAAAACTGGGACTCAAATCAATGGAGTGGACCAGAGGAAGAAAGAAACAACCAAACAGAAAAGAAGGAAGAAACAAGAATTCAGAAAAATGAGGAGAGGTTTAGGAACCTCCAGGACATCTTCAAACATTCCAACACCAAAATTATAGGGGTACCAGAAGGGGAAGAGCAAGAGCAACAAGTGGAAAACTTATTTGAACAAATAATAAAGAAGAACTTCCCTAATCTGGCAGAGGAAATAGATTTTCAGGAAGTCCAGGAAGCTCAGAGAGTCCCAAAGAAGGTGGACCCAAGGAGGAACACACCAAGGCACATCATAATTACATTACCCAAAATTAAAATGAAGGAATGAATTCTAGAAGCAGCAGGAGAGAAGGGGACAGTCACCTACAAAGGAGTTCCCATCAGACTGTTAGCTGATTTCTCAAAAGAGACCTTGCAAGCAAGAAGGGGCTGGAAAGAAGTATTTCAAGTCATGAAACACAAGGACCTACATCCAAGACTGCTCTATCCCTCAAAGCTTTCATTTAGAATGGAAGGGCAGATAAAGCGCTTCTCAGATAAGGTCAAGTTCAAGAAGTTCATCATCGCTAAGCCTTTATTATATGAAATGTTAAAGGGACTTATTTAAGAAAAAGAAGATAAACAATATGAACAGTGAAAGGACAGCAAACTCACAGTTATTAACAACCACAGCTAAAACAAAAGCAAACTAAGCAGACAACTAGAACAGGAGCAGAGCCACAGAAATGGAGATCACATGGAGGGTTATCAACAGGGAAGTGGAAGGAGGAGGGGGCGGAGAAGGTACAGAGAATAAGTAGCATAGATGGTGGGGAGAAAATAGACAGGGGGAAGGAAAGAATGGTATGGGAAATGTAGAAGCTAAAGAGCTTATGACATGTGGACATGAACTAAAGGGAAGAATGTGCAGGGTGGAGGGGCATGACAAGGGAAATGGGAGAACTGTAATGGCATAATCAATAAAATATACGTAAAAAAGGAAAAAAGTGAAAGACCATCCTTGGAGCTAAATGTACAGATCTAAATTTTTTACTTCAGATAAATCCCTAAGAGTGGAATTTTCAATATCTGAAAATAAAAGCATTATTAAAATTTTTGGTATATTTAATGGATTTCTATTATAATATATTATTTCTTCTAAAATGCTCTTTAAGCCTCAGCTGGTATAGCTCAGTGGGTTGAGCACAGGCCTGTGAACCAAAGTGTTTATGGTTCCATTCCTAGTTGGGGCAAATGCCTGGGTTGTGGGCCAAGTCCCCCGTACAGGGTACATGAAAGGCAACCACACACTGATGTCTCTGTTCCTCTCTCTTTCCCTTCCCCTCTCTCTAAAAATAAATAAGTAAAATCTTTTTTAAAAATAAAAATAAAATGCTCTTTAATATTGTTGCCTGGAACATGTAATGCTACAGTTCTTTGTCTCACTAATCAATAGGTTCTTTCTTCATTTCTCTTATGAGATCTACATTTTCTTCTGTGGTAGTAGGAAGAGCTTTCAAAACTCTGATAGGAAAGAATCCTTCTCTCTTGCCTGCAATTGGATTATGAAAAAATATGAACCAAGATACTTATTGTGCAGCCTCTGGCAATAGCATTTCTGGATGTTACATTTTCATCACTTGAAGCTCAGTGTTTTGTGTTTCATTTTTCACCTATTTGATACTTAGCTATAGTAAAGAGCTTCAACACCTCTTGACCATCTCTCCACTTTCCTTTTTCACTTTCTGAACTTGCAATATTACATTTTATAGGACAAAGTAAAAGTTAAAAACATGAAATCCCCAAACTTCAACTATTTTACAAGCTGATGTTTGTGTCAGATTTCCTCTAGTGGCACCTCCTTGGAATTAGAATAAATATCAAACACACTGACATGAAGAACTAGCCCCTGGCTATTCTCCATCTGTTCTGCTTCCCTCTCCCCCTTGCCTACCAAACTCTAGTCACACAAAATATTCTTCAGGTCCTTTAACATGCCAAACAATTTTGACCCTGGAAACTGGGCCTGAGCTGTCCCGTGCCTGGAATATTTTGCTCTTATTTGTCATTCAAACCACAGCTGAAACGATATCTGCTCACAGACCTCCCCTGGCCAATCAATCTTAAGATACCTCTCACTTACTTTCTGACATCACCCAATTTAAATATCTGCATTGCACTTGTCATTTTCTGATCTTGAAAAACAGAAAGGACCTCAATTGTCTTGTTCCCAGATATAGCCATTGGTACTCATGCCTGGCACATGATAGGTGCTTAATAAATATGTACTGGAAAATTTTGTTGAACAAGTTATGAAAAAAATTGCTTGTTATGCCCTGCTCAAAATTGCCATCAAACTTGAGTTCTGGAAGGAGGGGAATGTTGTAATGAGAATAAGGTGAACCCTAGTAAGAATAAATCGGTTATATAACAGGTTTTAGGAAACCAATTGTGAGCAGATATATAGATATTGGATAGGATATGACAGGTTCAGGGACTTTTAAGTGACAGAGAAACTTCTTCCTGATTGTCAAAAAGGGATGGAATGAGAAAATGAACAGGATTTGGAGAAGAGAGAAATGAAGGTGAAGGAAAGAAGGGAAAGGGAGATAATGAGCAAGGAAAAGAAAGAGTGAATTCAAAGTTGGTCTTTGAAGTGCTATGTGGTTGAGATCTCTTAGGCAGGTGTGTCAAACTCATTTTCACCAGGGGCCACATTAGCCTTGCAGTTGCCTTCAAAGGGCCGAATATAATTTTAAGACTGTATAAATGTAACTACTTCTTAACTGTTAAATGAGAGCTCAGCACTGCCACCAGGTAGAAAGAAGGTGCCGGGCTGGATAAAACAAAGTAGAGAGCTGGATTCGGGCCATGGGCCTTGTGTTTGCCACCTGTGTCCTAGAGGTACAGGCCAATGTAATGATGCACAGAAAGCAAGAATGATATATTATAGGGCCAGCCAACCAAAGAGAGCTTCAAAAAGGAATTTGAACTGAGCTTGACAAATTAGTGATTTTCTAATAGGAAGAAATGAATAAGAAAAACATAGATCCTGAGCAAAGGCAAGTAAAAATAAAGTGCATGTCTGGTTCACAGGAATGGAGGTCATTTTGTGGGGGTGCTGTATGAGGAACAGGGGGTGATGGGAGGAAATTCTGACTGCTAGTACCTCTATATTAGGCACATTTATTCCCCAGGAGAAATGGCAAGGCCTGGCTAGTTCTGATCTGTAACAAGAAGAGAAGTCAGTCATGAAATTCATGTTCTTAGTGGTTTTCTTTAATTTTATTTTTCCATTTTTCTCTTTCTTGGTATCTTTATTGAGATATAGTGCACACACCATCTAATTCACCCACATAAGTGTACGATTCAATGATTTTTAGTGTATGCATTGAGTTGAGCAACCAACATCACAATCTAATTCGAGAATATTTTCATCATCCCCCAAAAGAAAGCCCATTCTATTAACAGTCAGCCCTCATCACTACCCTCCCTCCCCAGGCAAACATTAATCCACTTTTTATCTCTATGGATTTGCCTAGTTCAAACATTTTATATAAAGGACTCCCACAATATGTGGTCTTTCCTGACTGACTGCTTTTACTGAGCATAATGCTTTCAAAATTCATCCTCATTTTAGCACCCATCATTATTTCAATTCTTTTCATGGCTGAATAATATTCCACCTTGTGGATAGAATACAATTATAGTTACTCATCATTTGACATATATTTGGACTACTTCCATTTTTGGCCATTGACTTTCATGTATAAGTATTTCTGTGAAAATATATTTTCATTTGTCCTGGGTATATAGCTAGAAGTAGAATTGTTGGGTCATAGTGTTTAAGTTTAATATTTTGAGGAATTGCATAGCTGTTTTCCAAAGTGGCTGCACCATTTTATATTCTCACCAGCAATATATGAAGTGCCAGTTTTTTTACATTCTTGCCAACACTTATTACATCTATTATTTTGATTATAGCCTTCCTAGCAGATGTGAACTTACATCTTACTGTGGTATCTCATTATAGTTATAATTTGCATTTCTGTAATGACTACATGTTGAGCACATTTTATTGTGCTTTTGGCTGTTCTATTCTGCTCAATCTATTGTTCACACTGTAGCAAAATTATAGTCTTTATCCTATACCAGGTTGAATACTACCGTACCTAAAACTTTAAAAGGCTACCCATTATACTTAGACTACTACAATATACTAAGTCCTGCATGATATTACAACTTGCAATTATTTTACTAATTTGCATGTTTCATTTGGGGGTATGTTTCAGTCTTTCCTACTCAGAGGTCAGAAATAATGTCTGCCTGTCCTCCATGAATGCCCATGCCTAGAACACTGGCCAGCATATGGTAAAACAAGTGCTCACCAAATGCATGAACAATTATAAAATAAATGATTCCCCCAAACTATAGCTAAATAATATACAATACTATGTGAATAAAAAGTGACAAAAATGTGTGTCCCTTATTTATTTATATGGATGATAATAGTTTGTTAACTTTTGTAATAAAAATATTATACTAGTTGATCTAGAAGTAGAGGATGTAATTAAAGTAGACATATTTATTGTAGTTAATTCAATTCAATCACAGTTCCTAAAGAGTGTGTCAGCTGTTCTGATATTCCCAACCAGCACAACTCATATCCATTTGCCACTCTGAACTATAAAAAAGGAGAATAAATTAGTCAAGCAATTGGCCTATTACCATTATGCAGATATATAATGTAGGCTTGTTTGTATAGATTGATACTGGTGTGATTATTCCAATTGTGTTAACAATGAATGTGTAACAGCCAAATGAAAGTGTCAGCTGTTCCATGTGTTAAGTCTGTATCTTAACACATTCCAAGGATATTCTGATCATCCCACAAGTTGGCCTCTGCTCAATAAAACATAAAAGTTATTTTGAACTATGCTATAGGTGTTAAGTGTCTTTGGGGTTTTGAGGTTACTATTGCCATACCCTTAGTAATTTAAAGTAATTGAAAGTTAATAGAGAAAGAAATTATTTATGGCAATTAAAATATAAAATCACCATTATGATGACTTGTGATCTTTTACACGGAAAGCATCATTTGCCTTGGCTGGTGTGGCTCAGTGGATTGAGTGTCAGCCTGTGAAGCAAAGGGTCACCAGTTTGATTCCCAGTCAGGGCATGTGCCTGGGTTGTGGGCCAGGTGTTCCCAGTGCAGGGGAGAGGGAGGTGCTCAAGAGATAACCACACATTGATGTTTCTCTCCCTCTCTTTCTCCCTCCCTTTTCCTCTGTCCAAAAATAAATACATAAAATCTTTAAAATAATTTAAACAATTAAAAATAAAACCTAAAAAAAAGAAAGCAACTTTTATCCTTAGTCTTTCTTTCTAAATGTATGACTTCAAGGATTCTGAACAAAACAGGAAGTAGTTCCTACCTATGCCTCACTAACTTCTCATACTTATTTGCCCCCTGAGAACTCCTCTTGCTTAATTATATAAACATAGGTATGTTTACCTCCCACATAAGTATTCTAATGAGTTTCACTCCATCTTATCTCAAATCATCCACTTCTTTCCACCTTGTCAGTCACCACCATGGTCTGAGACTCTCATTTCTTTTCAGGACGACTGCAGCCACTACCTTCATGTCTCCTGCTCCACTCATGCTTCCCACCAGCTGACCCTTCACCAAGCAGGTCAGATCCTGGCACTCCCATCATTATTGAATGAACGAATCAGTGAATGAATGTCTAACTCATATGAGGAGGAGCAGCAATTCTAATGATAATCGTCTCATATGTATAAAGCATTTGTTCATATCCTCAAACCAGCATTTTGATGAGAATATGTAAGAAGTATTATTATCATTTCCAATTCACAAGTGAGAAAACTGAGACTGGAACAATGGGATGATTTTCTCAAAGTTCTAAAGCTAGCGTGGGGGCAGACAGAGCCAAGATTCTAACTTGAAATTCCAAATCTTCTGCCCTGTGTTCTTTCCATGATGTTGTGTCCTCTGCCTTCCCTACCTAAACACACACACCCCAATTCAAGTAGAATCTAGGGTGCCCAATCTGCCTCAAAACAAATCTAAAAGCTATTTGTGTTTTCTGTCTTCACACTGAAAGAAACTATTGCTTGAACTTCTTCAATAGCAGAAGTATATCAGTGGGAGATTATTATATTTTCCGGGCAGAACCAATCATGCTATCCTCAGAACTGCCCCAGAAGAAACTCCCAATCTCAGAACATGAACACACTTCAAATTATCAAGAAAGCCAGTGAGATAAGAAAGCCTTGATCTCCTTTGTAAAGAGCTGTCTCAAATTAATGTTCTGTTGAGCATATCTAGAAAATGCTTTTGAGCCAGTTATTAAATGAGACAGAGCTCTTTGTGAGGCCCCTTTTTCCTGTAGCTCACAAAAGGAATTTACAAGATAGCGGATGGATGCTCTGATTAGGCAGGGCAAAGGAGAAAGGAGAAAATATAATTAAAAATAAAGAATCATAGGGTACCTTCATACCGAAATACAGCTTAGAACAGAACACAGGCAGGGTATACAGTGTCACAAAACTATTTCACTGTACCATCTTATTTTTTATAAACCATCTAAGTCTCCTTTCTCATCCAGGACAAGAATGACACCCTCAAAACGCTTCCTCGGGTGACATGAAGAACCTGATTTCCATATGGTACATTTTCTTTCTTTTTTTTTTTTTTTAAGTTTTTATGTATTTAGGGAGAGGGGAAGGGAGGGAGAGAAACATCAATGTGTGTTTGCCTCTCATGTGCCCCACTACTGGGGAATCAGCCCACAACCCAGGATGTGCCCTGATTGGGAATCAAACCAGTGATCCTTTGGTTTGCTGGCCTGCACTCAGCCTACTGAGCCACACCAGCCTGGGCCCATATGGTACATTTTCTATAACTAGTCAAAAGGTAACTCAGAACTAAGGGGAACTAAGGGTAATCAAAATTATCCTAGACCAAGGAATCTAGAAGAAAAAAAGTTATAAATCACAGCTTGAGTAGGAAATATATATAACGTCAAAAATCCTTCAAGACCAACCTCCTCATTTCCACATATATGTAGTCCCTCTTACCTGTCTCTTTACAATTTCTGCTTGGTTAGTTAGTACCACACCCCACCCAGATTGGTTCTTCTTTTTTCTCTTGAGTTCTAAGTATGGGAAGTTTGAAGAACAAGTATAAATGACCTGTGGACATGGACAACAGGGTGAGGATTGGCTGTGGAAGCAGGATGTGGGAGGGGCAGGGGAGAATAGCAAGGGGAAACTGGGGCAACTGTAATAGAACAACAATATAAACAAAACAAAACAAAAACTTTCAGATGCCTAGGTAAGTTAAAGCAGAGCAGCCATGAGCTGCCAAGACCCTTCTCCTGCTCCACCCCAAGTCTGCCAAACATCCCTGTGGTACTGTATCGCCATTTCTACCACACAGAAGGATCTCTCTCTCTCTCTCGCTCTTTGTCTATCTCTCTATTCTTTAACCACTCCACATGTTTCATTCCTGGGGGCCTTCAAAAATGTTTCTTTCCTCCTCTTGGAATGCTTTCTTTTACTCCTCATTTTTCTTTGGGTGCTTGCCTTGAACCTGCCCCCTTTCCCTATCCTAATCAGACCTGATTAGTTCACTTTATCTTACTCTCATGGTATTTACCATAGAAACAAACTAACTAATGAAGTAATTGTAATTATTTATTGTGTGTCATCCAATTAGACTAGGAAATACAAGAGGAGCATGATCTAATTCTTCTATTGGGATCCCAATTCTTAACTCATTGCCTGGCACATAAAAGGTGCTCAATAAAAATTTGTTGTTCCTTTGGCTACCTGTCACCTTTCAAAATATTTCTACTCCATCATCTTTCTCAAGTTGTAATTCAGTATATACTGACATGGAGATAAAACACAGGTGACCAGAGGGTGGCTGATAGGCCCCAATGACCAAGAAGCAGTAAGGTTGTCCCTACTGCTCCATAATAATCTATCTCATTGACACAGTTCACCATCCCTCTTGCTGCATCACCAGAAATCTAGACATCATTCTTGATGCCTGTCTCTCTCATGTTCACATCTCACATATTACCCAGGACTGCCTACCTTATCTCCTATCTAATACTGTGCAAACCACTCTCCAAGTCTCCTTCTCAACACAAGTCCAAGCCACCATTCTCTCCCAGCAACAGCTTTCTTCTCACTGGTCTCACTCCATCTCTGTTGCCCCTTTCCCCTTTATTCTTCACTCAGCAGCAAAGCAACTCTTATGAAACACCTACCATGCTGTAGCTGTGGCTTTAATGACTTCCCATGATTCTTAGGATAAAGAGTAAAAGACGTAATGAGTCTATAAGGCCCTTGTAGAAAAGACCGCTGTGCACCTCACATACCGATTCCTTGTGTGGTCAGTCATCTTACTGCCTTTTGGCCTGCAAATCCCTTGGCATCACATGCCTTTGCATGAATTTCCCTCAGTTCACAGTTCTCTTTTCACCATCTCCCCCATGAACTCCTAATCATTTTCCAGATTCCAGCTCAATTGTCTTGCTCAGGAGAGCATTCATTTACCACATTCCCTTCCTAACTCTAAAGCCATTTCCTTCCCTTTACAGGTTTAGATATGCTTCCAAATGTTTCTAACTGTACATTCCTTCAGTAGGTCTGTATGAGGAGTTCCTGTCTTTTGTACTAGACTCTAAGTTCTAGACTCCTGGACAGCAGAGACCTGATATTTTAATGCATCCTCAACATGTAACACAGTGCTCAGTGTATATAGAAGGCATTAAATAAACTTTTGTGAATGGATGACTAGTTTAAGGTGCCATTTATCTGTCATGGAAGGCATTACAAAATCCTCACTGGGGCCAACAAAGGGCCATATATGTGTGAATTATGCTGGGGGTTAGTAAAAAGAGTGGTAGAGAGTGCACTGAAATTTAAAATTTTCTTGAAACCTTAGGTTGGACCAACAAAATGTTTGCTGACTCTTCCGCAGCTTTTAGTTTAGGCCTCTGAAGAGAGTGTTTAAGGAAGCTCAAGTCCCACCTACTTGGCCCTCAGAGAGGAAGGAAGTCTTTGTTGCTGACAGGTCATGACCACAGTCTCTCCCCCAAGACCTCTGCTTTCAGAAGGCAAGTTCTGTTTGCAGGAAGCAAAGAGTCTCCATACAAGTCCAAGTCCAGTGAAGAAGGCTATCGCATAACTGAGAAGCCAGAGACTGCAGTTCCACTTATACTAATACATATCATGGAGCTTAAGAGACTAAAAGAGGTTTAAAACTTGAATGTGTGGCATAACCCCAACAATTCATTTGTTCGGCATTTTTTTTTCAAAAAAGAAAGAAAGGAAAAAGTTAAACTTAGTAACAATAGTATGAAAACAAAAAAATTTCCTGGGAGCAAAAGGAGTATTGTGTCTTTGAAATTCTGCTTTTATCTTCATGAGAAAAGCAAGAGCTTACAAGCTAAAAAAAAAACTAAGTTTCCTTTTGATCAACTCACAGGCTATTGGTTCCCCATGACCTCAGCTGATTTTTTGCTGATCTAGGCTTTGACCATGTAGAAATGTTCAAATGAAAACCAATGTTATTTTCACTTATTGTTCTTATTCTTTTCTATAATAAGAACTAAATATATTCTATGTTTACATATAATTTTACAAGATTTTTGCCATTACAAGTCTGTTTTCCCTTAATTATAAACCACCCGATTGTGATTTTCCCTTTCCATATATCTGAAATTTTACTGCATTTTATCTGGGATTTACAACAGATGGGCTATGAACCAAGAAAAAATACAAGGGGAGGAAAGAGAAGATAAAAATTATTGGGCAAAACCATACAGAATATTAAACAACTCTCAGATAGAATATGATGAGGATGGAAGATGTAGTCCCAACAAAACAAAAAATGATTCTACCACTAACTTTAAATGAAAAAAACATATTTTCTTTATTAAGAAAATTAAGAAACAACTGGATTCACCTTTAGTGTTGTTTCAACCCACAAAAAAAGAAGCAGCCTCAGCATTTTATTAACAATAATTTTATGTGCTGCCATCAAAAATTTCGTTCCACTGTTTTCTGCATACTATCTGGTTATAAAAGAGGGCGGCCATTTTCATTGATGTTAAAGCCACCAGCTCCTATACTCCTGACCCAAAACTGCAAGTTTCCATGAAACCAAGCTCACTAGACAATTTTCATCAGACTTACAAAAAGACATTATATTTATTATGGGTTCATCCAAATATTCTAGAGGACACACAGATAAGAGCAGAGTCAGTTGACAAAGAAGTCCTATTATTTTAAAAGTGATGCTAAAATTCATGATTAAAAGCAGAACAATTTATGCTTGATATAAAATATTTAAATAGGAAAAGTTAAATTCTACCTAAATTCTATATCATATATGTACTATGTACTATGCCTACATGATGCCAAACAGATTACTTAATAGTTGCACATTAAACTAGCTGTCTTCATGTCAGCAACTTGTATCTAATTTCTATATGGTTCTGGTCCTGCGAAACTTCTCTGATGTACACTGTTATCCTATTTTCTAAAATCCCTTAGCAAAAATTCAAGAACTGCATTTATCTGATAGAAGAATCCCATATCTCATTTTTTTTTAAAAAGTCACTGATTAAACTTGACTTTCAATCAAAACTGAACATTTAGTTTTAAAAATCTTTACAACACAGCTTTCAGCAATTTAGAAAAACATACAGATTAGAGTTTCTATTGTTGTTGTCAATTTTTACAAGGATTTATTCCTTTTGTGTTAAAGGCTCATTTGGTCCCAAGTGGCAGAAATTTTTTGAATCTTGCTTTGGGATAGGGGATGAACAAGAATACATTTTGGAACTCAGGGGCAGGAAACAACTCAGGAAGCACAGGACCCAAAAGCTGGACAGCCAGTCCCTGGATCCCTTGATCTCTCCGCATGAAGTCCATCACCACCACATCTCTACATAGTCAGTGCTGGTGTTCTGTCTGTAAAAAAGCCTTCTCTACCACTAGGCCTGCTTGACAGAAACCGCCATTCCCTCAGCTCGAAGATTGTGGGTTCCCTACTCAAATGACTAGACAGGCTGCCTTTTCTGATTTTAAATTTCCAGATGGACTTCAACTCCCAATCAGTTTTAGAAGAGGGGCATGTTTTCATTGCAGAACAATCCAGAACTATTCAGGCAAATTATGTATCTGCCTTTTCTAGAATTTTTACTCCAAAGAGTATTTCACAGAGGTTTGTAAAGGGACATGAAAAATGCTGTTCTTTGCATGCTGTTTATTGTGGCACCAAATTAGAGGCTCATACCTGGGAGAAGAGATTAGGCAAAATTCAGTGGATGTCCATGTCAGAGTATTAAACAGAAGTTAGAAGCAAAGGACTACATACAGCCACATGAGAAATCTTTGTTGAATTCAGGGTTTAGTCACACACTATGTAAGTTTCACATGGACACACTAGAAGTCCCAGAAAAAAGGGGCAGCGGCAGGAAATTAGCCACATAGTTGCCTTCACCACAGCATCCCATGAAAAGATGTTCTGAGGACAGAGTGCAGCCAAATATATCATGAGCCATGTGCTCGAGGTGGGAGGACCCCCCCTCCTTCTAAGGCTTGTGAGAGCTGTCTTGAAGAGCCACAACAGGCCTTGTGGTAGTGTTGGCTCTTCTGGGGAGTTGCATGTCCGTGCTAATTCCACCTGGAGAAACTTTGGGAAATTGAGACTGGGAGCAGCCCACCTCACTGAGGAGACAGGAGGAGCTCTCCAGATCCCAGCCAGCTTCCAGTTAATGGGAAGAGAAGACTGGATTCAGCAGTTGACATTTTCATGGCCATTTCAAATATTAAATAGAAAAAAGAAATATAGAATCAGAAGGAGTAGCATTCACATAAACAGTGGGGTGTGTGCTAAGAAAATGGGGTGAATGATGAACAGATAGAACAAAAGAGGATTTTTCACAAAACAATGATAATAATGTGGCAGCAACTGACCAGAACTCAACTGGATCCTTTCTACTGGAGATCCATCAACAACAACAAGCAGAAATTTTTAAATAAAAGACTTATATGCCTGCAGTTTCAGAAAGGCTGGGGGTGTCAAGCTGAAGAGATCTTCTCAAAGCTATTTATGAAAACCTGTCCCTAATCAATTGTACAGACATTAGATTCTGATCCTGAACCAGAAATGAATGTTGTTTTACAATGGAGCTGGAATGACCTTTAAATCACAGCCTCTCTGCTAGCACGGTATTTTTCACTGAACAGTAGACTGCTAAGAAATAAGATTAATTCTTTTTCCTCTTAAGGTGGTAGTGATGGTAAGATCAAATACCCTCTTGACCTCAAAAATCACATAAATAACAGCTCAGCAATGTAATGCTTTATCATTGTCAAGGAAAATCTTAACAATGAGCAATTAAGCATTTGTAGAGAAAGGGGAAAAAGAAAGTACCTGGCAAATATTTTAATAAATCACTACAGCTTAGAAATATGTCTGAAAGTGCATGGCATAAACTGATTTCTAGATTTCTTATCTTAAAGTCTTGAACACACTCAATACCTATATGAACATATATATTTCAATGTTCATCACCTTTCAAATCAACTTAAAATGAGTCTAAGGTGGTTGGTCCATCTAGTGTCCAAAAACATCTTCGACTAATGTGGAACAGGCAGATTTCCTACATCAGAGGACAATTAGACACTGGATTTTTAACTATAAACTTTCAATTATATGCCAACTTATGTTTCCAACTTTTGCCTTGTATTTACAGACCAGCATCAACAGAGGCAGATTTCAGAGTATGAAATGCTGATTAAAGCCAAGCCAGGGTTGGATGAGGAGTTGAAAAGTAGCCTGCTCTTTTCCCTGGAACTTCTGGGGCTCACAGAGAACACAGATGATTGGGTCTTCAAGGAGACAGGCCCCTGGCCACCAACAGGCAAGCAGAAGTTCACTAGTTTAACGATGTACATAATGTCATGGTGACCCTTCATTGGGTCTCAGGCTCCACAGTTTCTAGTTTGGCATTTTGTGACCTCTGGGAGTTTATTGAGAACCATTAGTTTTCATTAGTAGATTTTTTTTAGCTCCAAGTTTTTTTATAGTTCACCTCCAGTATTCTTACAAAGGTCACTATGTTTATAAAACTACTCAACACCCAAGAACTTGGCTGAACCAAGGCAACCCTGGGAAATGCTAACATCTGTTTTTGTATTCCAAACTTATCATCTTTCTGTCCAGTGCTGTTCTATTATTAAACCCTCCCCTCTCCAAATAGATAGCCAGCCTTGCATCCTTGGTCCCTACACATACTTAACTTTCCCTCCCCTGACTGCCCCTCCCTCGACTTGGGTTTTGCTAGGAGACTGCTGATAATGGAATGAATTCACAATGTGCAAGAATCAGTAGGTGCCAGTGTTTTAATACCCAGATTCTCAAAGTTCAGCATGTATCAATGACCACACCTGATATTAAGTAGCATCTATTCTGATATCTCAGTGCCCATGCCACAATGGTTGTTAAATACTTGAACATCATTCTGCATGTGGAGCATCTGCAAGCTGCATATGGCCTTCCTTCCCTTCCCTCCAATTTCTCTGTTCCTTTACCCCAATACAGATTCTATGTTATGCCCAAGTGAGCCACTGTGACTGGTGAAGATGTATGGTAATCTGTAGGTGTTTTGATTCAGAAAAAAATATGTATCCAAGGACCAGAGCTTAACTCGTTATTGCAATCATTTACAAGCCTGCTTGTAAATTAGAAAATTATATGGGAGGGATTTTTTATTTTTAAAATACTGATGCCCAGTTCTACCCTATGCCAATTAAATTGTATTTCCTTTTAGATGTTGAATGGTATCAATATTTTTAAAAGACTTTTCCTGTGATTCTAGTTTGCAGTCATGGTTGATAACCACTCGCTTTGATGTTTGTCTGTGCTTTAGGACACCACACTTACTCAAAGGAAAATTTTACAGAGAAATTTTAGCTATTGTAGCTGAGTAGAAGAAATATTTTTGATCATTTTGAACATCACATTATGTAGACAATTTTTCTTCCCTCTAGGCATGGGATGCCGACATTTTGTCTTCGTTCTCATCTTATTTAACCAACAGAGAAATCAGACTGGCTGAAGACTGGTAAGAGGTGCTCTGGTACCCACTGGGGTGTGTCTGATGAAAGCCTTCTCTTGGCAGTTATGTCCATGCATGGAAAAGCAAACTCCATGGTACTGTGCTGTTGAACATTGAAATTAAAAAAGAAAAAGCAAAACCTTAAGATACTCTACTTCATGCTTGATTTACACTACTTAAGTTTACTTCATGCTGGCATTTCTATATTAAATTATTTTTCCTGCCGTCTTGTATTTTAAAGCCCTTTGAGAAGTCCAACATTAAATTGGCCACACAATAGAAAATTGGAAGAAGCAGACTTCCTCCCACCCTCTTTTGTTACCATGATAGTTTTTATTAAGTAAGGTCCAAAATGAAAACCACAGGGGCCTTCCA
>PVKM010007060.1:0-42485 GCA_004027735.1 Carollia perspicillata | reverse complement strand
TAAATTTTTTAATTGTAGGTCTGGAGTTCAAACTCTGCCCCACAACGCCAAGGTTCACTACAACTATGCCAATTTCCTGAAGGACCAAGGTCGGAACAGGGAAGCGATCTACCACTACAGAACGGCCCTCAAGTAAGCACCATGCACCACGCAGGTGTTGCTGTTGGGCTGTTTGGGCCCTGGTCTATTTCACTTACCCCTCCCAGTATGTGGGGGAGGGTTGGTTCTTTCTGGTGACAATGAACATCTCCTTGGATGTGGTGTAGGCCTTGGGTTCTGAGACTTATGGCTCTGCGTTCAACTCTGTTACTAGTGTGGTAACTCCACCTTGCTTCAAACTTGATGTTTTCTTGTAAAAGTTTCCATTGCTACACATTACAAAATGAAATGATGCTCAGGTGAGGAAAAAATATATATATAATACATATATATGTGTATATATTTCCCCAGTGAATTGCTCACTCCAGGCTTCTGACCATCTGAAAGGATTCATTTGAGTAAACCAAATAGAGCTTTAAATATGACTTTAAGAGAAAACTAAAAATTCAAGTTCTGTGTTCCCATTGGTAGCCTTGATCGCTCTTAGGTACTCTGAAAAGCTGCAGCTCTGACTTTCAAGATGGTCTTCTCTAAAAAGTCCCAGATAACAAGTGTATTTGACCTGGAACGTGTGGAGACATGATAACAGAGCCTCAGACTCTGTAAATGTGGGCAAAATCAAACACAGCAACTCCTCTCTCTCTGACTGACTACTGCGAGCTCACGGCAGCTTTTTGAGGAGTGTTCATGCCCCCACAGACTGGCCTACATTTGGTTAAAATTTTCTGGTACTATTCCACCTTAGGACATACTTAAAATACTTAAACCAAACAAATCGTGTATTTCACTGAAGTGCCAGCTAGGATTGGCTCAAAGCTCAGTTCGAAATCCTCACTTTTAAAGGAACTGACCTGATTTTTAAAAGTATCCTTTTGAACAGCGTTCTGCTCAAGTGTGGTGTTCATCGGTCAACATCTGTTAGATTTTAGGACTTGTTACTTAATATTCAGGATGGCAGAAACTTTCAACTGTCACATCAAGTTCTTTTCCAAAAGTGCTATCAAATACTTTTGCAAAGATTTCAAGAAATGTTAAGCCCTGGAAGAATACTTGTAACAGAGCTTTTTATTGAGGATTATAAGTTTTTATTAAGGAATCGAAGATAGTTTTTAAGATTTTAAGGAATTATATTCTTTCACTGGAAGGCAGTTTACCCAAATGTTTACATTGTTTATCTCTGGTTGGCGAGAGTATGGTTTGATTTTTTTTCTTTATACTTTCTTCTGTGCTCCATATGTTCCACAGTGAAAAGTGTGTTTGAGGAAATTCATTTTTAAAAAGGCATATTCATTCAAGGATACACATAAAGTGTGTTTTGGCTTTAACAAATAATGTTTCATGATTTTAGTGACATTCTTGAAAGAAAAAGAAGAGTAAGTTGTGTGAAAAATAATTACTGGAAGAAAATGTGTCAGTATCTTTTTAAATTTGTTGTATTCTAACAGACGATTTTCTCTCATGTTCACACAGGAAAACATGGTAGACCCTAAGGCACAGCTTGGGGCAGAGGTGTAAGTTAAGTAGAATTCTCTGGCAGGTGATTTTACTGAATTATAATAATTATAGCTGTTAGGGTACTTCAGCGTCTTTACTATAAAACAATAAAAATAAATGTTTGTTTCAGCAACTGTGCTTCTGGAAGAAACATATCCCTTGAGAAATGGGGAAAACAATGAAAGCTATAAATGTACTGCATAGTAATCAGTGAAATATTTCACTCTCTCAGACCAGGCTCAAAGTACTTCTGATTTAAAATAAAATACCATTATTTTTGTGTGGATACCTCTGTGGTGAATTTTCAACAGATGTGGGATTTCTTTTTAAATGTAAGTAAATTGTCACCCTGTATTAGAAAGAAAAAGAAAATACCTGGACTGTTTATCATTGATGAACTTACCCTATTTGACTTGAAGTTTATTTACCCTTATTTAGATATTGCTGTTTCTTTGTGGAAGTTGCTGAAACAGGGATTCCTCCCTCTCCCAACTGCTACCCCCCATTTCAGCTTCAGTGTATCTGATATTTTCCATATTTGCTCACAGCAAGAAAGAGCATGATTAAGGAAATATAGGGTTGAAGGTGATACTATCTGAAATCAGCCCCAACAATTATTCATTCCTATTGTGAGGGCTGTAGAGACCCCACAGGGAATGGTGAAATTAGTCACTAGGGTTATATCTATAACAGTATCTTTGTGGGCGGCTTACAGTTCTAAAAACAGCATTATACTAGATTCATCATTATATAGAACATGGACATTCTGCTTCTTTTAAATGTTATTCTGTTCTTTAAACCATGTAGAAGTATTGCTGACTTCTCTTCCCTTTTGATATACCTCATTTATTATATTCCTGTAATACAAGGGAAGTCTTGTATTTCGGGAATATGCTACAACCAAGACTATAGATTAAGATTAAGACCCACACCATTAAAGAAAAATGTCAGAACCCTTTCCTTAAGTCCTCAGGAAACACAAGGACAGGCTTCACTTTGCTGTGCGGGGCAGCTCTCGTGTCCATGCATGGAGCTCTGGGTTCTATGGAGCTTGGGATTCTGTGTGCTGGAGGATCTGCCGTGGGCCTCCAAAGCTTTCTGACCACACAGTTACCCTGGGAAGGTTTTGCCGTTCCACCTCACATCGTGTGATGGGAGTAGGGAGTTCAGAGACCGCCCACTGTCTCCGTTCTTCCTGCACCAGTGCTCCCACGAAATGCCTCATCCCATAAATCCCAAAGGACACATAGTGGCCCTGACTTGATAAAGTGCAGAAGATATTGGATGTGTGTTTGGCCAGTGGTTTGTTGATTGGCATAAAAAGCCAGTTTAAGGTAAAGAGTTATAAAACAAATTATGTGTGCTCCCGAAATTTTTATCAGACACTAAAATTCCACATGTACATCCATTCACCAATCTTCTAATGTCAAACCAGGTCCTTTCCTTTGAGTAAGAGTCTACTGATCTGAAAAAACACACCCATAATTTATTTCTATGATAATCAGTTTTGACACTTTAAAGTGAAATGAAAATTTAGGAACTATTTGACATTTGTCTGATTATTCTCCTTCAATCTTTTACAATGATCTTATTCACATCTAATTCAACAGCAATTTTTTTTAACAATTTCCATTTTGAAGTGCTTCTAGACAATTTGCTTAGGTTTCATAGAAGTAACAACTCTTTTATTTATACTTTATCAGTTTTCCAAGTATTTTATTATATTGTATAATTGTAATAAAGGCTGCAATTGGAATAAGTTTGTTCATAAACACAACAAATTCTTAGCAGCCATGCAACTCAACCCATGGGCTCAGAAGGGCCCAGGCTCACAGAGGAAGTTCAAGTTGTGTTTATCCATCAATATGTTTTACAGAAAATAGAACAAACATCTGGAAATCTGATGACATAATTAGAGACTGTAGGTGATAGAGTCATGGAATCTATTTTTTCACCTTGTATTTAAATTCCTGACATGACTCAATTACCAGTTGGCTAAAATGGGCTGGTCATCAGGAATCCTGCAACTGGGAGTGAGAATAGAGTTTGCCTTTGTCCTGGTGGCTCAGGGAGCTCTCTCTACTGTCAGCAGCAAAGTGCCTCAGGTTCCACTGAACATGCGTTCACCTAGATGCCCTCTTCTTCCCACCCTACTATAGCGATCCCCTGCCACACCCCGATTTGCTGATGTGGTCCGGGTGCTTGGATATCAGCCCTATGTAGGGTTCCATCTTGATAAAAGGTCTATGATCAGTCACCCAGACAACTATTTTTTTCTCTCAGATATGGTTTTGACATGAAATACACAATAAATCATCTAAGATGTTCCCCTTCCCATAATCCTGTCATGTAGGAGATGCAGTACCTTGCCCTGGGGGTACTCAGGTATGTGTGAGAAGCCATGGGACCTTTAGGGCCACCTTTTTCATTGCTAATATATCTGTTATTGATGCTTTAAATAGAAAATCTGAAGGGAGAGAAAACTGTATTCAGAGGGGGTTGAAGTTCCTGACCAGGTTCTTTTCTCTGGACGTTACTGAAAGGGAAGGAAGGAGCTTTCAATGCCCCTGTAAAAACCAAATCTACACTTGCTATTTAATTGGCTAACACATGGGAAAGAATCGAACTAAACTATTTCTGATTGGAATTTTTTAATGCAGAAAATAGAGACTTGTCATGATGATAGTGCCCATTGATATCATCCTTTGTATTCCCTCCTATGTGGATAACTGGAACTCGGCAAGGAGGTTCCATTAGATTGTAATAAGTGTATGTGGAGAAAGGGAAGTAATGAAAGAGTGACTATTGAAGAAATGCCATATCATTTGGGTCTGGAGAAATCTAACCAAATCTAATTAACCCACTGTTCATTGATATCCTGACTATCTCAATAATATTACTTTATCATAATTCCTTCAAAAAATGCTATCTGTAAAACTGGTGGAATTTGAACATTTTTTAAAACTCAGGATTTGTGTAAAACGTCCTTCTTTACGCAGCCTATTTTGAATGAACATTTGAAATAACTCGCATGACTACAGGTGGCCTTGGATACCAGCTGCCATGTATTTCTGGAAAGAATTAAAATTCCAATACCATTTGGTAGCTGGGTTTAAGAAATGAAGATGGGTTCTTTTGTTGGTGTGGTAGTTTCCCTTATAAAAGTCTAAATATGCTTTCCAGTATTATAGGTAGACACTTGAAATTATGTTTGGTTCTTCTTCTTGATGAAATTAAATTCTCACTATATATATGAATGTTGTGTTCATTGTCACAGTTTTATTCATTAATTTAAGAAATTAAGCATTATTTCATTTAGAAAAAAGATAGAATTTTAGTCACATTATGGACATACTTATGGACTAAATTTTCAAATGAAAATTCCATAATTTATATGGCCCTTTCTGTCCTTTTTCCATCTTATATGGCTCTTTCACAATAAAACCTTGCTGTGGTTCCCTAGGAGACGGAAGGGAAGGCAGAGGTTTGCCTGCAGGCAGTTTATTAAGGAGTGCTCTCTGAACCACCTGGAAAGCAGGACGTGCAGAGGGGAAGCGGAGGTGCAGGGCGGTGATGAGGAGGTTTCAGGTGATCCTGCAGGAGCTCTGGCTAGCCCCTTAGAATGGTCCTGCATGGACAAGAGATGGAACTTTTGTACTCGCTTATCAACTAATCACCAAGCAGGGAGAATAGCCTTGACTGAGGCAGCTCTCTGGGGCCCAGAGCAATGCCCAGGGAAGGAGTCACTGTGAGCCTCAGCAGCTGGGGCAACAAGTTCCTCAGACTTGAAAAGGGAGTCTGGGCGGTGCAAGACAGCATCTATCACATCGGCTCAATTTATGATTTTTTATATAAGTCAGTGTGAGTACACAACGTGAGTACACAATATGATAACACAATATCATTTAGACTGTCCTTTTAGACTATCGTTAAAATGAGCATAATGGTGTTACCTACCTCCGGGTTGGAATATTACAAAATAATCCATACGAAAGGCTTAAAGCAGCGTCTAATACCTGGCAATACTAAACTCGGTAAATGTTATTAATAATCCAGAATCTGCCCACTTCTGCCCACCTGCAGCACCCACCATCTCTCACCAAGATTACTGCAGCATTCTCTGGTCTCTGAGTGTGCACCTCTCCACCACTCCCCTTCAGTCTGTTCTCAACACAGCAGCCATAGGGGTGTTCCAGTGATAGCACCCCGTGCTCGGAACACTCTCTAGCTCCCATCTCATTCATGGGAACTCAAAGCCCATGTAGCAGTCTTAACTTCCTGCAGTGCCTGCCCGCTTACTTCTCGGGCCTCACCTCCTCCTACACTTCTTGCTCGCTCAGCTCGGGCTGCATAGAGCTGCAGACACACGGCAGTCAGGCACCCACCAGTCACATTCTGTTCCTATGTCATGGACTCTGTGTTTGTCATGTCTTCTTCCCTGAACACGTTCTCTTCTTCCTGAAATGGCTACTTTCCTCTCTTCCTTCAGGACTCCTCACATAATGTCATCTTATCCATGAGGCCTTCCTGGTCTCCCTTCTTAAAAGTGCAGCCACCCGCAGCCTACCGCGTTCCCCTTCTGTGCTTCGTTTTTCTCTCTGGCATTGATCACCCTTTCATGCAGCCGTTAGCAGAGGGACTGGCACATCGTAGGTACTCAGTAAAGGTTTGTTGAAAGAAAGGCTGAGTTAATAATACAATGCATAAAATCTCCACCACAGGCCCTCTGGGAGTCAGAGGACATCTCTCTGATGACAGGCAGTGTTTCTCCCCGGGAGAGCTGTCACCATCTCAGGTGAAACCACTCCTCATTTATGCAGGACTGTCCTTTGCATTGCAAGATGGGTGGTTTTTTAATGTATTTTACTGATTATGCTATTACAGTTTCCCCAACTTTTTTTCTACCTTTTATCCCCTCTCCTCCCTGTACCCTCCCACCCTTCAGCATTCCACGCTGCTTAGTTCATGTCCATGGGTTGTACATACAACTTCTTTGGCTTCTCTCTTTCCTATACTATTCTTAACCTCTCCCCATCTATTTTATGCCTACCAATTATGCTTCTTATTCCTAGTACCTGCCCCCCAATTCTTTCCCTCCCCCTTCCCCTGAAAACCCTCCATGTGATCTCTATTTCTCTGGTTCTGTTCCTGTTCTAGTTGTTTGCTTACTTTTCGTTTTTGTTTTTTAAGTTCAGTTGTTAATAGTTGAGTTCGTTGTCATTTTACTGTTCATAGTTTTTGATCTTCTTCTATTTCTTAGATAAGTCCCTTTAACATTCCATGTAATAGGACTTGGTAATGTTAAACCCCTTTAACTTGACCTTATCTGTGAAGCTCTCTATCTGCTCTTCCATTCTAAACGATAGCTTTGCTGGATAGAGTAATCTTGGATGTAGGTCCTTGCCTTTCATGACTTCAAATACTTCTTTCCAGCCCCTTCTTGCCTATGAGATTTCTTTTAAGAAATCAGCCGATAAGTCTTATGGGAACTCCTTTGTAGGTAACTGTGTCCTTTTCTCTTGCTGCTTTTAAGATTCTCTCCTTATCTATAATGATGCCTAATGTAATTATGATGTGCCTTGGTGTGTTCCTCCTTGGGTCCAAGTTCTTTGGGACTCTCTGGGCTTCCTGGACTTCCTGGAAGTCTATTTCCTTCACCAGATTGGGAAAAGTTTTCCTTCATTATTTGTTCAAATCAGTTTTCAATTTCTTACTGTTGTTCTTCTTCTTCTGGCACCCCTATGATTTGGATGTTGGAGTGCTTAAAGTTGTCCCACAGGTTCCTAAACCTCTCCTTGTTTTTTTGAGTTCGTTTCTTCATTCTGCTCTGGCTGGATGTTTATTTCTTCCTTTTGTTCCAAGTCATTGATTTGAATCCCGATTTCCTCCCCTTCACTGTTGGTTCCCTGTATATTTTGCCTTATTTCACTTTGTATAGCCTTCATTTCTTCCTTCATTTTGCAGCCAAGCTCAGTTACTTCTGTGAGCATCCTGATTACCAGTGTTTTGAATTCTGCATCAGAAAGGTTGTCTGTCTCCTCGTCTCTTAGCTCTTTTTCTGGAGTTTTGATCTGCTCTTTCATTTGGGCCGTATTCCTTTGTCTTGGTGCACCTGTTATGTTTTAAGGGGGTATTCGCCTTAGGTATTCACCAGGGTGGGGCAACCCTCTGCTGTGGTGTGGCCCTGTTTGAGGGGGCATGGTCCGAGAAGGAATGATGCCACTTGCTTGCTCAGCTCTAGCCCCACTTTCCAACAAACTCTACTGTGAGACTGGGAATTTCTCCCACCATGGCAGCCCCTGCAGTATTTTACAGCTAGCTTTGAGTCTTTATTTTCCCGTTTAGCCAGCCCTGCCTCGCCTGAGCTTCCTCTCCATTTGGGAATTTCTCCTACCATGGCAGCCCCTGCAGTATTTTACAGCTAGCTTTGAGTCTTTATTTTCCCATTTAGCCAGCCCTGCCTCGCCTGAGCTTCCTCTCCATTTGGCTGCCTGTCTTCATCTCCTCCCCTCCTACCAGTCTGGGTGAATGTTTCTTTAACTCCTTGGTTGTCAGAGTTCCATGCAGTTTTGTTTTCTGGCACTTCTGGTTTTTTATTGTTTTTAATTTGGTTTTATCCACCTTTTGATTGTGCTAGGAAGCGGAGGGTTTCTACCTATGCCTCATCTTGGCCGGAACCACATTGCAAGGTGTGTAACACCCCTGGCCCCTGCCTATTGTATGTAAGTGATGACCCCAGTTCCTAATGTGACTATCATGGAAATGCACCCCCCCTCGTCTCCATTTCTCATGATCTTCTTGGTTGGTAGTTATTAATTAGGAATATGAACACTCTTTTCCTGTCCACCACTCTCTTTTCTTTAAGTTGATCCAAAAATCATTGCTATTCATGCTACAAACGGTTATTACAATCAGGATTCTACAAGTGCATTGATCTGTCACAGAAAGCTTTGAATGTCCCTATAACCTTGGATGTAGTTTTTAAAATTGCACATGTCTGGAATTCCACTTGGTGTTGAGCATATCAGAAGGGCTTGGAGGAAATTGCTCTGGTGCCTGTGGGAATCATTTGCTTTAGATGATGAAGGATTGACAGGCTTCTGAGTGAGTACTTGACAAAGACCATTCCTACATTCTGAAAATGGAGAGGGTCACACGCCCTTCACATCTGAGAACACACGGTATGGGAGAAACAGATGGATACAAGATGACTTGAGTGTGCACTGGGTTAGTGATGAAGAAATAATGGGTGTTACTTTGACTGATGGGAGCGAGTCAAAGGCCATGAACGGCAGTGAGGGGAGTGATTTTTTGCAGGATAAGTGATCCACATGAGAGAAGGAGAGCTGGCAGCTTCAGCCTGGCGTGGGTTCATTAGGGCTGCGGAGGGAGCTGGGTAAAACCACCTGGCGGTCCTGCAGCTGACTCAGAAGCCTCAAGCGTAGGCAGTGTAATATGTATGATGACGGCCATTTTCATACTCACCATCTCATTGTTCACATAAAAGCTGATTTGTTCTCACAGAGGGTCAATACGTTGTTAACCTTGTTGTTACAGAGAACGCAAACTAAAGCACCGACTACAGTCAAGATCACACAGCTGGAAAGTCACCTGTGACTTCTGCCTCCCCACATAGTCATTTTTCCACTCAGCCAAAGGACTTTCCCATCATCCATCTGCCACAAAAGCCAAAGTTCACCATGATCACCCCAAGCCTCTGAGAAAGGTTAAATTATGTTCATCATTTTCTACTTAAAAGAGAAAAGAAGTAGTTAACTCAGTCCATTCCCCAAACTGTTGAGGTAAATTCTCAGGAATTGGGAAGGTTTCAGCCATTTAAAATTACTCATTTCCTCAGAGAGCATGGTTTTCCCCTAAATTATCTTAGAAAATCAATTGGGCAGAATCCTGAATCACTGCTGGAAGTCGTCTGTTATGAGAGGTCAGATCATTTAACTGGCCCTCCTTGGCAAGAGTGTCACAGTTCCCTAAATTGCATTTGAGGGTTTTTTCCAAGGCTGTCTGCAGTGAGCAGCAAGGAGTACATTGCAAAAAGAAACTGGAAGACACCACAATTAAAGGAGCATACCAATAAATAATCGTCACCCAGGTGCAGTCAGTGACATGATGATTCAAATTTCATACCAGGAAAAAAACAGGCACTTAAGAATGCCAGAGACTAATTAGGTTGAAAATATGCTGCCGACTCCTGAAATGAAATTTACTTTGGGTATATTTTTTTAGTCCACTGAAATTTGGGTTTTATGATTGAATTTTTTTCCCAGTCATGTTTTTCTTTTGTATTCTTTTTCTTTCTGAAAAGGAAATAGAAAATAAACATCTGACCCTAGCATAGTTAACCTCAAATAAAATTAATGTGTGAATGAGAATCAGACAAATCAGGGTGCGTATATTCTGCAAAGAAATTGCAAACTGGAGCACATGATACAATATTATTTGAAACAGTGAAATGCTTTATAAGGTACTCAAAGGTTAAAAAATTAACAGTATCCTTAACTTTTGAACAGACTGTATAAAATTTACAGTAAATGACTGAAAGAAAATTAAAAACCACAATTCAGTCATATACACCTCATATCTATAGATCTGTAGTTGTGGTTAAAACTTAAGAACAGTGGATCAGAGAGCATGTATGTAGGTCTTATACACTGAACGTTGTTGATAGTAGACTACTTTGCATAATACCATGCTTCTCAGAGACACCACGATTTTTGTATGGCAGGAGACAAATTTTTTCAGTGAATGAGAGTCTCTTGGTAACCACATTTCCTACATTTATTTCACTTCCGTCACTGAGCAGTAGTTCTGAAGAGATCACAAAGAGATCTAAATGGATTGGTCAAAGGCAAAAAAAAAAAAAGAGAGAGAATATATTCAAGATGGAAGCTCTAATTTGTATTTATTTGCTCATGGCAGAATGATTCATGTATTGTCTGGGAAAATAGGTTTACAGGGACTGTCTGCCTTCTTACCACTTAAGAACAGAAGGACTTCTGAGATACTTCTTTGTTTTCTAATAACCTATCGCTTAATTCTTCCAGCATCCCTTTCCTCAACTATAAAATAATGCAGTAATTTTAATTAAAGAACTAGGAAGGCTACGTGAGATAATGTATGAAAAAGCCCTCTAAAATTTAAAAAAAAAAAGGGTCATGAATACATCCTGGCTCTTTCGAGAGACCCGTTTTCTTTTGCTCCTGCCTTCTGTTTTTCACTGAGGCTCCTGTTCCTGTTGACGTATTGTTGATGTTCATTCTTCCCAGAGAAGATGACTGGGAATGGAAGGGAATAATAATGTTCTTACCTCTCTACTGTATTAATTCTGCCAAGAGATAAAAATGAAGAACCCCTTCAATGCTCAAGTGGATGTGTGTTTATCACAAATGTAAATTATCCAGTAATTGAAAAACATCTCTTCAGTTCATGGAACTGTACCTCTCTGTCTGGATTTCTTTTTGAAAGAGGAAAAATAAACTTCATAATACCCCAGAACTATTTGACAGTATGACACCTTTTCTGTATAATAAATCTTAAAAATTTAACTCACTGAAATAAAAATAGTAAAGAAATAGCAAGTGCCCCCATAAACAATGCAATCAGTGAATATAACCGTGAGAAAGAAAACCCAGTTTGCATTGGTCTTTGAAAAGTAGGCCTGGCGATCACCACACTGCTGTAGTGCGGTGAAGCTTTTGTTGAGGTTTTTATTTTTTAAATGGGAAAGGGAATAATCGCTAACAGAACTTTTGTAAAACATACCTGTAGAAGTTAGAGTCAAGATGGGCTTAATTTATTCATGATGGGCTTAATTTATTCTGACAATTGCTGTAGTTACATAGACATCTCCTAAATTATTCATCTTTTAAATAGAAAATTTCCTCTATGCTGCCCACCTCAAGACCTCAGGGTTGACTTAGACCCAAGTAAATAAACTTAGTTTATTTCAAAAGTAAACACACAAACTGGCTGGTGTGGCTCAGTGGATTGAGCACCAGCCTGTGAATCAAAGGGACACTGGTTGGATTCCCAGTCGGGGCACATGCCAGGGCTGTGGGCCAGGTCCCCAGTAGGGGGTGTACAAGAGGCAACCACACATTGATATTTCTCTCCTTCTCTTTCTCCCTTCTCTTCTCTCTAAAAATAAATAAATGAAATCTTTTTAAAAAGTAAACACACAAAAAATAAGATTTGTTCTTGCATAGGTCTTCAGTACACAAAAGAAGAGTATCTGTTTTAAGAAAATATCTACATCTATATAAAAATCAAAATAAAAAGTGATATTTTTATTCTGACTTGATTGTTGAAGAATCCTTTTCATGAAATTCATCTTCATTTCCTATATGATCCAATGCTTATTTGTGATTAAGTCAACCTAATCAGATAACCAGTGAGATAAGATATTACTAGAAGACCCTTACTATTACCAGGAATAAACACCTATTCATTTTCCAGGTGGTGGGCTTTTCATGATAACAGATTTAGTAAATCATCTTAAATGGCAGCCATCGTCTTGGAGGTGGCAGGCCTCTGTTAATGAACTTAGAGCCTCCTTTCTGACTGCTGCTGGCCAGGAAGCCCTCTCCTCTGCCTGCTGGTTCTGCAGCGTTGAAACACAGGCACACTAAGGATTTTTACTTTCTCACTACTTATTTCTGTTTTTAAGAGTTCTGTGTGGACTTAGATTCGGTTTCTGATTTGACAAGAAACATGAGAAGGAGAGAGAAACATTTTTGTAGTCAGTGAACTTTGAAAGTGCGTGCTGTTCCTCTAAATGACCGTGGGCTGGGGCCGAGAGCCAGCTGGAGAGCGCCAGCTGTTGGGCAGTGGGGTCGAGACCGCGGGTGCAGAGGTGAGCCTACCATGGCAGCTCTCACTGAATTCACTGTCTTTGTCCATAGTTTGTGCTTTCACCTCAGACATTCATTTTGAGAGCTTCAAAGCCTCAAAGAAATAAGGGAACAATCAAGTTTATAAAGCTACCTCTTCTGAGAAGGCAGATGTCTTGGGATGCTTTTTATCACCGTTCGTCAGCAGGGAAATAGGAGAATTATTCTTACTGTGTTCACTGGACATCTCTTAAATCATTTGGAAGTCACAGAGCTTTACCCAACATTAAAAAAAAAGTTTCTTTAGAAGAATTTGAGCCCCAGCTCTGGCTGTAATGTGCCCTCCATAACCACTTCCAAAATATTCCTAGGCACAAGCTTCCCAGGAGACTTCTGGGTATGGAGTGAATGGGCAGGTACAGGAGCATTTTATTTTTGTCTCTCCTCATAGCTCTGATATCCTGTAGTGGCATCTCAGAGAGAGAGAGAAAAAAAAAACCAACTTGCCTTGCCTCCGGAACTGTGAGATTGGGTATTAAGGGGCTAGGACCAGGGACTCTAAAGTTGTCTTTGCTAATTAAAGGTCACCAAAGAGAAGCAAACAACAGTGCTTGTCTGGCCTGGTGTGTTTTCTTTTCCCTACTTCCTCTCATAATATATCTTTCCCTACAGCTTTCAAAGCCATTGTGAATAATTAGGGCTTTTAAGCTTTGAGAGGATGTAACATTCATTTGAACTGATTCTATTCCTTGTCTGTCAAGAGAAGCATTACCCAAAATATCTTGTTAAAAACACGAGTTCTGAAGTTATGAGGGATGTTCATTGCTGTTCGGTGAGGGAGTAGGGAAGGGAGATGGCACAGGAAAATAAACTTAGGAAGCTCTGGTTAAGCAAAGATTTGAAATAAAAAGTTCTACAACTTGTCTTTTTGGCCCTTTAATAGCAACCCCTTCTGTCCCAGAATTAAATTGATCTTCTTAGAACATACAGAACAGGATGGGAGGGCATTTCATTGTCAAGAGACTTGACAAGAACAGATCTGATTTTTATTACTTGGCCATTACCTTGGCTTTTCCACATTAAAAGCCAGCTCCACGGGCTTATTTAAAGTACTCCGGGTGACAGAGATGGAGTGAGCCTCTTAGCGGCTAAATATGTCCACTCTAAATGCGGCAGAAACAGCTAAGCCATGTTGCTGGGCTGATTTGCCTTCTTTATGGTTTGAGTTAAGGACAAAAAATTGATTCCCTTTCTTCCTTAATCAGCACAAATTAAGTTTACTGATACATACCCAACCCTTTACATTGGCTTTTGAACACCAGAAGCATTGTTTTCACTTTATTGTGCATTGTTTAATTTTTGGTGGTTTTTTTGTGTGTGTTTGTCAGGATTTTTATTGTGGAAACTATATGAGGCCAGGTGGTACCAAAATGCAGAAGGAGAGGGAGATCAGATAAAGTGGAAAAAGAGAGTCAAGAGGGATGATTATTTGGGGATAAAGTTTTCTTCATGGGGAGACATGTACCACCTTTCCTAAATGGTGATGGTCTAACCGATGCTCCAGTCCAAATGTGGTTATGAAGGTGTCTCATCCAGGGAACTCCCAGCATCTCATGGAAATAGTGGGCACCGTAGAGGCAGCTGGTCAGCAGTCCCACCAGGACAGAAACTCAGCACCTGAGGCAGAGAGAATTTTCTATTAAAGCAAATTGAAAGTAATTTTAATCTCCAAAGGATTAAAATTTATTTAACTCTGATAGATTCACATACTATTTATCTTTGCACTGTTTGGGAGTTATTTACTTATGCCAATAATTGTCAACATATGCTCCCCTGCCTTATGTATATGTTTGCAACTGTAAAAATAGTTCACCATTAAGATTTGGCATAAGAAAGAGAAACAAAGCTGGAGGCATCATGCACCATTTAAAATTTATTAGAAAGCTATAGTAATCAAAACAGTACAGTATTATTTTACAAAAAAAGACACAGTGATCAGTAGAAGAGAAGAGAGAGCCCAGAAATAAACCCACACGTCTATTGTCAATTAATTTACTACAAAGAAACCAAAAATACACAATGTGAAAAGGAGTCTTTTTAATAAATGGTGTTGGGAAAATCGGACAGCATATGCAAAAGAATGAAACTGGACCATCGTTTTACACCATACACAAAAATTAACAAAATGAATTAAAAACAAATGTAAGACCAGAAACCATAAAACTCCTAGAAGAAAACATAGGCTGTAAGCTCCTTGACACCAGTCTTAGCAATGATTTTTTTTTGATTTGACAATAAAAGCAAAGGCAACAATAGTAAAAATAAATTAGTAGGATTATACAAAACTAAAAAGCTTCTGCACAGCAAAGGAAACCATTGATAAAATAAAAAATCAACCTTCAGAATGTGAGAAAGTATTTGCTAATTATATATCTGATAAAAATTTAATACCTAAAATATGTAAAGATCCCATACCAGTCAAGAACAAAAAACTCCAGTTAAAATAACTGGCAAAGAATCTGAATAGACATTTTTCCTAATAAGACATACAGCTGGCCAACAGGTACATGAAAAGATGCTCAACATTATTAATCATCGAGGGGAAGCAAAACTACAATGATTTGTCACCTCACATCTGTTAGTATGGCTAGTAGTTTTTAAATCATTTTTCATTTTTCAATTACAGTTGACACAATATTATATTAGTTTTGGGGACACAATATATATATTAGTTTAGTATATATACATTATATAACTTACTAAGTGATCATTTCAATAAATCTCGTACCCATCAGACACCATGCATAGTTATTAGAATATTATTGACTATATTTTATATGTACTTTACATCCCCATGACTATTCTATAACTACCAATTTGTACTTCTCTTTTTGTTTTTTTCTATGTTTACCTGAGGACACATACATTGATTTTAGAAAAAGGGGAAGTGAGGGAGAGAAAGAGAGAGAAACATCAATTGATTGTCCCTTGTGCGTGTCCTGACTGGGAACTTAACCCAAGTATGTGCTGTGACTGGGAATCCAACTATGACCTTTTGGTTTATGGAATGATGCTCCAAACAACTGAAACCATACCCAATAGGACCCAATTTGCACTTCTTAATCCCTTCACCTTTTTCAGTCATCCCCCCCCACCTCCCTCCCATCCAGCAACCATCAAAATGTTCTGTTTATCTATGATTCTGTTTCTGTTCTATTAGCTCATTTATTTTTTTTAGATTCTATTGTTGATAGATATGTATTTATTGCCATTTTTGTTGTTTGTGGTTTTGATTTTTTTTTCCTTCTTAAAAACCCCCTTTAACATTTTACATAATACTGTTTTGGTGGTAATGAACTCTGCTTTTTCTTGTCTGGGGACCTCTTTTCCTTCAATTCTAAAGGATAGCTTTGCTGGGTAGAGCAATCTTGGGAGTATATGCCTGCTTTTCATCACTTTGAATATTTCTTGCCAACCCTTCTGGTCTACAAATTTGCTTTTGAGAAATCAGCTGACAGTCTTATGGGAGCTCCCTTGTAGGTAACTAACTGCTTTTCTATTGCTGCTTTTAAGATTCTCCCTTTGTATTTAACCTTTTGCATTTAATTATCAAGTGTTTTGGTATAGGCCTGTTTGGGTTCATTTTTGGGGGGACTCACTATGCTTCCTGGATGTGTATGTCCACTTTCTTCACTAGGTTAGGGATGTTTTCTGTCATTATTTTTTTAAATAGGTTTTCTATTTCTTGCTCGCTCTCTTCTTATAGTGCCCCTATGAGGCAAATGTTGAATTTTGATGTACTTTAAGTTGTCCCAGAAGCTCCTTACACAGTCCTCTTTTTTTTTGGATTCATTTTTTCTTTTTACTGTTCTGATTGTGTGTTTATTGCCTACTTACCTTCTAAATCTCTGATTTGATCCTCTATTTCATCTACTCCACTGTTGATTCCTGTGATTTATTCTTTATTTCAGTTGGTGTATCCATCATTTCTGACTGGTTTTTTCCTATGATTTCCATGTCCTTTCTACTGCTATTGAAGTTCTCACTAAGTTCATTGAGCATCCTTATCACCAATGTTTTGAACTCTGCATATAGTAGATTGCTTATGTCAATTTTGTTTAATTTTTTTTTCTGGAGTTTTGTTCTGTTCTTTCATTTGGGACATGTTTATTTGTCTCCTCATTCTGGCAGCCTGTTTCTTAGCTGCTATACCTCCCAGGCTTAGCAGTAGGGTCCTTTTATGTAGAAGGGTCCTGCAGCATCCAGTGGCACAGCCTCCATGTTCACTCAAGATGGATAATCCAGACGTACCACCTCCAACCCTATAGGATGCATACACCCTCCCATTGTAGCTGAGCCTTGATTGCTGTTGGCACATCAATGGGAAGGGTTTACCCTCCAGCTGATGAGCTATATGGACTGGGTAACCACTGAGGAGGATCAGCTGCTCAGGGGCCTACCCCATGGAGTGGGACTTACTTTAGTGGGGGCTCTGGCACCTGCTAAGTCCACACCTTGAGTCTATCACTTGTGGAGTTGGTTAGCTGGTTCTTCAAGGTGGTCTGAAGCTGTCCTCTAGGTATGCTGGCTCTGGCTTCTCCCAGGAGGTACAGGCCAAGGTCAGCCACTGCCTGTGTTCTGCCTCTGTCCACCTGGCATGAGCTACAGTGCAGTCTGAAGATAGATAGCTGCTATTTGTGCTGGGCTTAGAGGTATCGAGGAGAGGCCAACCTGTGAACCAAGGCTGGCTGTCACTAGTGCCAGGCCTAGGACTACTTCATGAGTGGTATGGGGCACACTGAGGCCAGATGCTGCTCGTTCGAGATATTTTAGGAAAGTCCAAAGCATGAGCCAAGACAAGGCATTTGTCTGGAAAAGCCACTGGAAACAGCTTGGGTGTACCCACAAGTTGGGTGGGGTGAGTTCTCAGGGAATCTCCAGGGTGGGGGGCAAAAAGTGTTAGCCAGGTTGACGGAGACTCAGATATGGTGCCTGCCTGCTGGTGCTGTGTGGGGAGGGCTCAGCAATGGATCAATGGCCTCTGCTAGGACTTCTGTACGCCCCTTCAGCTCTCACCCTGATCAGGCCAGACACTTCAGTTCCTCCCCATATGTCTCTGGTGCCTTTCAAGCTGCTGCCCCAGCACTGGAGCTCAGAGTGAGTCCAAGTACCATATTTTGCCATATATAATGTGCACCAATGTTTTGTGTGCATTATATACAGGATTATTATACCCCATTGTTATACCCATGGTATGTAATCATTATACTCATGTATAATGTGCATTCTTATTTTTCCCTCAAAAATGTGGGCAAAAAAGTGCACATTATACATGACAAAATATGTTAAGTCTGTGTGTGGGCCTTTTAAGAGGAATGCGTGGGAGTCTAGAAGCCCTCTGTCTTACTCATTCACAATACATGCTGACTTTTACAGCAAAAAATTATGGGGACTTATCTTCCTGACACTGGAATCCTGGGCCGAGGGAACTGCTGTTGGGCGGGGACCCATTGCTCCTTAGCAGGGACCTCTTAAGCCTAGATACCACTCCCGGTTTTATCTGGCACACGTGAGTGTGGGACCAGCCTGTTCCATGTCTCCACTTCTCCTACCTGTCTGGATGTGGCTGCTTCTTTATGCCTTAGTTATAGGCCTTCTGTTCAGCTAGATTTCAGGTGATTCTGAGTGATGATTGTTCTATAGTTGGGTTGTAATTCTGACGTGGTTACGGGCTGAGGCGAGAACTGCATTTACCTATGCTGCCATCCTGACCTGAAACCCAGAATGGCTAGTATTCAAAAAACAGTGAAGAAATAACAAGTGTTGGTAAGGATGTGGTGAAAAGGGAATGTAAATTAGTGCAGCCATTCTGAAAAAATAGTATGGAGGTTTCTCAAAAAATTGAAAGTAGAACTACCATGTGACTCCGCAATTCCAGCTGTTGGAATATAGCCAAAGGAAATGAGAATCCTATGTCAGAGAGCCATCTGCAGCCCCATATTTATAGCAACACTATTTACAAAGCCAAGATATGGAAACAGAACACAAGATATGGACACAGAACAGAACACATGTGTATATTATTCATCCATTAAAATGCAATAGTATTCACCCATTAACAAAGAAGGAAATCCTTCTTTGTGACAGCATGACACTAAGCTAAGTGAAATAAGTCCGACAGAGACAGGCAAATGCAGCAGGTCCTTGCATCACATCATTTCAGTCCACGAGGTTTAGTTATAATGTTAATGAGATACCTTAGGAGCTTACCTCATTTATAGCAATTATTCAATGGTAAAATTGGTTTCATTATAATCGATTCACTTAAAATTGCAGAACCTATTGGCAATGTTAAATGAGAGCTTAGTGTACTGTATGATCTCACCTACATGTAAAATGTTAAAAAAAAAACTATAGAAAATGATATCAGATTTGCGGTTACCAGAGCTGGGGTATTGGATGAAGGTGTTCAAAAGTTACAAGCTTCTAGTAATAAGATAATGAGTACTAGAGATGATGATAGTTAATTCTGCTGTATGGCACATATGAAAGTTGTTAAGTGAGTAGATCTAAGAGCTCTCTTCGCAAGGGAAAAAATTTCTTTTCTTTTTCTTTTGTATCTGTATGAGATGATGGATGTTAACTACACGTATCATGGCAGTCATTTCACAGTATATGTAAGGCAAATTCTTATGCTGTATAGCTGGAACTTACACAGTGCTGTGTCAGTTATATCTCAGTAGAATTGGATTTTAAAAGCTTGACATAGACATGCCATTAAAATAAAGAATTCAGTGTTTCATTTTGCTTGTGGCAAAGCTGGGGGAGAGGGAGGGTAGGACAAGCAAACTGTGCCTGACTTAGAAGTTTTGAACAATCATGCTTTAATATTTCAAATTTTCCAGGTTGTATCCACGCCATGCAAGTGCCCTGAACAACCTTGGAACACTGACGAGAAACACGGCAGAGGCACAGATGTACTATCAGAGGGCTCTCCAGCTAAACCCGCAGCACAACCGCGCTCTGTTCAACCTCGGAAATCTCCTTAAGTAAGTGGCATGTGTACCGTTGATCGGGTGGCCTTGCGATTCCCAGAAATCCTTTTCTTCTCAACACTTAATCGATTGATTATCCTATTGTCTTGTCTTCCAACAGTGGAATAATTAGGGATCTCAAGCTTTAAGAAGATTCAGTATTCATCTGATTAATTCTGTCCCTTATCAATCAAGAAGAGCATTTTCCAGAACATCTTTCTGGAAGTATTAGTTCTGGGAGATGTTCATACTGTCTGTAGAGAGGTGGAATTAGGGAAGGATTACATGGTCAGATAAACTCAGGAGATGCTGAATTAAAAACTAAAGATAGTTCCTTTACTGCAAGGATTTCTAATATGCTACAGGCCCTGTGAATCCATAAGCAGGGAGTATGGAACACAGCATTGTCCAAGTCTGTCTTTTCTCGGTAGGGCATTTCCCAAGTACTTCATGAGTAGGCTTTGGGAAAAGTGCTGGTGTAGGAAAAGCAGTCTACTCTGCAGGTGTAACCAAATGTCCTAACCACAACTCTGCCCAGTTTATACTGTAGGTAAGAAACACAGGGAGGCGTGCCTGGAATTAGTAATGAGTAGAGTAACTAACTGTCTAAGGAAGGCCTCTTGGGCATAATCACGGGTGATGGCTTTTCACTCACTGCCCTGTAAAAGGTGAACAGTGCAATTAGTATCACAGAAGACTAACACAAAGGGGTGCTTTTGCATCTTGTACTTTTATTAATAGAAGTCTAGGCACGGAATGTTGGCGATGGTGCTGGCAATGATCATTTAACTTCTAAACTTAAAACATAGGTTGAAAACATTAGAAGTGGGCATTAAAAGGTAAAAGTGTGGCTGGAATCAGGTTGTAGTGATGTATTTATCTGTGCCAGTTAGTATCTGACAACCTACACACACGCTGAGTTGGCTTCCGTGCCTCTAAACCTCTGGAGAGCACGTTCGGTACCTTTGAGGCTGACGTGCTGCGTTCTTCTATCATCTCTCTAATGGGATTGTCCTCGCTGCCTCGGTAACTCTGTGATGCACCTGCTTCACCTTCCTGTTCACTCCCTTAATATTCCTTATACGTATAGATGTGGCTACTAAGATGCTCCCTTTAAAAATAAGAACAAATCAAATGTTGGGGGGAAATGAGTTCTAACTGTAGATAACTAGTTATAGGCTGTTTTTACTTTACTCTTTTTATAAACTCTTAGTTTATAAACTTCTAACTTCTGACTCATTTTTTAAAGTCATCATTACAATACATCTGTATGCATTCATTCTAACTTAGAGCCCAAATAACTTCACGTCTGGATGAAAGCCTACCCAGTATGTGGTGGGGGGCATCCATGGATAATAGAGTACTGATTTCAAAAATCATGTAGATGAGGATTTCTCCCCCCAAATTTAGCTTCAGTGGCCTGTATATAAAGTGCTGTTTCTTGTTAGGAGTGATATCCTGCAGTTATGATTATCATAATGTGCCTCGATTTGAAAATGATGGCAGAAATTTGTTAAAATTTCATCTGGTCAAGACCTGAGCAAGAGAGGTACACTGTAACCTTCCTTTTTCAATTCTCCTCTGATTGCCACTGACTATTATCTTGAATTAGTACATGTGGGTTAAAAGCACAAAGAAATATTTTTTGGAGCCTGGCAGTGACTGCTTTTCACAGCAGGAGGAACCCCTGGATTCCCGACAGAGGACTTCTTCTCTTTCAGTAAAATCAGCTCTTGATTGTCACCCAAACCAACAACAATGCATTACATTTCTATAGCACTGTAGCATTCTGAGTGCTCTTGTAATGAGACTTTCCCAGGGATGGGACCAAGTCAAGGTCCCAGCTAGTTCAGTGTCTGTGCAAAGCCACCCTTGTTCACCTGCTGCGCTTTCACATACCAGAGAGCAAGTGGCTGCATCTGTGTAGACTGTTCTTAAAATCCAACAGAATAAAATTATCATAACAGCTAACATTTATGTAATGCTTTCCAGTTTACAGGTGTGTTTTTATATCCATTGTTTAATCTTCAAAACAAACTACTGAGAGAGGTATTATTATCCTCATCTCCATTTTACAGGTGAGAAAACCAAGATTTGGAGATTTCTTCTGACCTTGGTTTAGGCTGAGGCAGACCCAAGATTGAATTTCTGCCCTCGGACTTTTATCCTGTTCATGTTTCACTACCACTGCTGCTCAAATAACTCTTATATCCAAAAATGATCTAATACTTAGCTATTTAATGGTATGTGCTTGCCTTTTGAGAGAAAGGTTCTTCCTGTTTTTCTTAATCAAACTGTAAAGGCTGTTTCACTGTATCCCTGAGTAGCAGAGAGGAGACTCACCAAACAGCAGAGCCCATCACATTTGGATAATGCCAAGTTTTACTTTTGCTTTCCTTAGTATTTTTCTGCTAAATAGCAATGAGTCAAAGGTCAAAAAAGGAAAGAATATTATAAATTTGGTTTGGTTTGATCCATTTTACTATTTATTTAAGATTCATACTTACATTTATTTCTCATTAGGCAGCCTTTTTTTAAATCCTCACCCAAAGACATGCTTATTGATTTTATAGGGCGGGGGGGGAGAGGGAGAGACACATCCATGTGGGAAAGAAACTTCGATTGGTTGCCTCCCATATGTATGTGCCCCAAGTGGGGACCAAACCTGCAGCCTGGGTGTGTGACCTGATCAGGGATCAAACCCTTCGTCTTTTGGTTTACAGGATGATGCTCCATGGCTAGGCAGCTAACTGTTAAAAATTCTGCCCTTTCTTGTAATACAGAAATTAATGCTCATTCTAAGAACTTACGATATCTGTGCAGATATGAGCAGTTTAGACTGGAGTAGCAAGGTGCTTAGGGAAGAAATAGAAGACTTGGGAATTGAACCCAGATCTTCCTGACCCAGTCCCCTCACTCTGTATCACTGCACTCCACTGCCCCCTTGTGGCTCACCTGAACTTGGATGCACCCTAAAGCAGCACTACCCGATGGAAATACGAGAGTCAGAATTTGTCATTTAAAATTTTTAGGTGGCTGTATTTCATAACATAAAACAGGTAAAATTAATTTTAATAATATGTTTTATTTTACCTTACTATATCCAAAATATTATCACTTGAACATGTTACTGATCTTAAAAATTAATTTTACAATTGAACATGTAAAAATATTAATGAGATAGTACACCTTCTTTTTTATAATTAATTGTTGAAACCCAGTATATATTTCACACTTACAGGACATCTCAGACTCCTTATGTTTCAAAGGATCAACAGCCACACGTGGTTAGTGGCTACTATATATTTAATGCCGCTGACCTGGAGGGCAATGTGAGCCAGAAGTTCTAAATAAGATGTGTTTCTTTCAGAGAATCTTAGAAATCTGATCATGCTGAGGACAAATTTTACTTGAAGCGTTGGAATTTTATGACAGGCAGCTTCAGATCTGTTCACCGGAGTAGACCTCACTGAGCGCTATCCAAATACTTTGGCCTTTTTCAAGACCCTTTACTGGACGCTAATCTATCCCGAGTCCATGTAGCACGTTTACAGTGGGACAGATTGATAAGGAACAGCTTTCCATGCCAGGCTTCTTAATTTACATTATTGTTGGCCTTGCTTGGAACCTAACATGTAAAAGAATAGACAAGATTAGCATAAACTTTTTATGAATGAAAAGAGCAAAAGTCCCTGATGGCTCAAAAGAATATAATAAAATATTTGAATTCAGGGTATGAGACAATATTTCTGTGACTGCTTTCTGTGTCTGTAAAATAGTTGCTGGTGTTTGAAACAGAATATGAAAAGAACCTCTAAAGAACCACATTATATGTCCCTCATTGCCAAAAGTACCTTCCATTCGTATGATTAGCTGTAGGTGTTACATGGGACTTATAATAAATCTTTTCATCAAAACTCAGAAAAAAATGAAATAGAATGTCCAATAATTAAACTGCATAGAAGATGAATTTGATAATGGTGTACATTTCATTTTCTTTAGTCCTATCCTTTAGAAAATTGAATATCTAGAGAATAGAAGAACCCGGAAAGCATAATCATTGTCTTCTAAATAAACTTAACTGTTAGTGATAAATTTTCTTATAGGTTTGCTACGAGCCACACCGTGTTTTATTTCATAAAAATGAATTTTCTACCCTCAAGATAGTAGTTTTCTCCTTCTCTGCTTATTAACTGAAGCCCCAGAGAATCCAAAATGCCACCCCACTGTATAAAGAAAAACATGTTTGGGTTCTTCCCACTGCATTAGGATTTCAACTTTGAGAGGACAAGTTCTGCATCCTCTCCTTGGGGTGAAGTCCTACTCCCCACCCCTGTGGTAACCTATTAGTCTCCGGGTTTCCTCCAACTTTACTCATGCGTAGTCTCAATGCCATTGCCGTTCTTCGCCCTCATCTTCATTCGACTCACACCTGTCTGTCTCTCCGGGTCTCCTTCCCCCACTCTTTAGAAGCCCAGTCCAGCATCCCCCTCACACCATCTCCATCCTCGTTGCTGCCACCTCACCATCTTCTGTACGCTACCCCCTCCTCCTCGGGGGCTTGAGCACCAGAGCAATGACTTTCTCTTGCTCCCAGCCCATGCTGCCAATTTTTAGCAAATACAGAAATGACATGAATCACCTGGTTCCTCTGCTGCCCGCATTCCAGGGCCCTCCAGCCCGCTCTGCCTTGGGCACTCACCAAATGGCCATGCTGTGGGCTTTTTACTTGTGCAGACCTGTGCATTCTTTAATACCTGAATTCTGAAATGTTCCTTTTTAACCTTAAACTCTTACTTCTGCCCACCTTCCCATCCTGCTCTCGGTCACTCCTACTGACCTATTGACGGAGTGATGATTTACGACCTGCCCTGCCACTTTCTAGCTCAGTTGTCTTCAGTTCCTCTGGCCCTGTACTTCACCGTCATTAGAATCTCTGTTCTCTGTGATTGTTATGTTCATAGTTTATAGCCTATCTCTGATTTATCTGGTCTATTTTAGTTTTGCAGGTGACATTGACTTAGACTCCTTCACCCCTTAACTATCATTTAGTTGCCTGACTAGACCCCCAACCTAAGGTCCTCCCATTGCGTGAATTTTGCTTTTCCCAGAATAGCATTTCTCAACATTTTTTATTCTCACCTCACCCTTTTGAAGCATTTTTTTTTCTAATCACCTCCAGCCCCAATTTAAAACTCAGAAATAAGATTTGTTAGGTGGGGTGGAGCATTGGGAGACCACACATCATTGTACCATCTAAGATGATCTTTTACTCTGCCACCTGTCATCTAAGAAGCAGTTTTCACCTCTATCAAGAATGTACGCCCTAGACTCTCATCTAATCTATCACGTGCTGGAGATAAAAAACACAAATCTGAGGTAATTGGGACCCTTACAAAAAGCTCTGAAGACAGCCATTTGGGGGAAAAATGGATAGGGTGGGAGATAGAGATGTTAGAGATTCATCTTTTCTGACCTTATAATATGTCTCAGTACTTCCTGTCTTCCTCGTGCGTATTTCCTGTATCCTTCTTCCCCACCCCAGTGCCCACACACATACCCAGAAGATGGCATCACCCCTTAACTTCTACTAAGGGTGTGCAAGTCATTTAGGGTGAATTTTTTGCAGCTGCCTTTCTGCCTACCTCAAAATTTCCTGCATTCTCAGACTGCTGCTTCCTCAGTTCTTCTGTGGGAGAGAGAATTGCCTTGTCTCTTTCATAAGGCACCTGTTCACACCTGTGCTTGTGGGTTTTTTTTTTTTTAATTGAGGCATAATTAACATGCAAAAAATGCACAAATCTCAAGTAATGAGTTTTGAAATTTTACATACTCTTGTAGTTACCCCCAAAATAACACATAGAATAATTCCATCACCCAGAAACACCCTTCATACTTCTCTTGAGTAATTTCCCCCTTCTTGTGAG
Organism: Carollia perspicillata; assembly: GCA_004027735.1. Lineage (NCBI taxonomy): Eukaryota > Metazoa > Chordata > Mammalia > Chiroptera > Phyllostomidae > Carollia > Carollia perspicillata. Next base: position 17,084 of record PVKM010007060.1, on the reverse strand, counting down.
GCCATTGTTGTTCTGATGTGTTTTCCCCATAAAGTAGGGTAGCCTGTTTTAGAGCTTCATTTACAGGTGATCAGTACTCTGATTTCTCTTCAGATTGCATAAATCTTTTACCTTTCACAGGTGATCATTTACTATGTACTTTTCTGCTCTCTGAATATTTTTGCTTAGCATAATTTCTGAGTCTTATCCATGTTATTACATGTCATCTTTTTTATTGCCGAGTAATATAAATTTTAAAATATACATAATTATATATATCCCGTTGTGTAAATATGAGGTAATTTGTTATTTTCCATGGGGTAGATACTTGGTTTGTTCATAGGTTTGCGTTATTATGACTATTTTCACATCTCAGTGTTTGTATGTTCATTTTCGGGGTAAATATCTAGGAGTAGAATTGTGGATAATTGTATTCTTTACTGTTTTAAGAAACTACCAAACAGTTCTTCAGAGTAATGGTACCACGTTTCACTCCAGCAATGGTGAGCAATCAATTCCTTTGCTTCACACCCTAACATTTGGTGGTGTCAGTCTTTTTTATTTCGGCCCCGATTGCTCATTAGTGTAAAACCCACATATGTTCTCGATGCTATTTCTTCCCTGTCCCCCCCCATCTGTTATCATGGGTTCTCTCTCCGGTCTTCAGATTCTTCCCATTCCACAGACGTCTGCCCCTAGGGACTCTTTCTCCGCTTAGTTAATCCCTCAGTCGTTCCCCTAAGTCCTTCCTTTCTCTGACCAAATTGACAAGAGCCACGGGGAACACACGGTGCTGCTTCCTCCCACCTGCCCCTCCGGCATCCCAGTGGAGCTGCATCTTGCGCATCAGCTGTGAAATGCGAAGGCTCTCTCAGCTCTCACTCCCCTCGATTTCTCTGGAGTGAAGAATAGGACACCCTTGACCACCTTCCACTGCTTTTGAAGCTCTTTATCTCATTGTTATATTACGACACATTATTTTTCTCTTCTGTTGCCAGTATCTACTCTTCTTCCACCCCCCACCCCCTTTGAATTTGGGAGCATCTGAGAAATTCACTGACTATCCATTACAGACACACAGAGTCCACACGCCACAGCGTTCAAGACTTTCCGTAATCCTGCCACGTTCCTCCTCCTTTCCTGCTGTTCTCCCACACTGTGCAAAGCCACACCGAGCACTTGTCAGTGTATGAGAAATACTCACTTGCGAACTACATTCGAGAAAAATGCAACAAAGGTTTTAAAGTGACAACTCTTCTAGTTCATCTGATTGCTGTTTTACTTGCATTTGTATAGTCAATGTCTTACAAAACTGAATTATCTGGGAAATGATGAGAATGTTTACCTACTTCCTCAAGATTTTGGAGTTACTTATATATAAACAGATTGCAAATTGTGAACATATTTTTGTAAGTACCTCTCCCTCACCAAAACTCTACTCACTTAGGCTGTGATGACTAATGAATCGGGCATGAGTAAACTGTTTTAAATCCGCAGTGCAGTCGGCAAGGTCCCTTTTCCCAATCCTTTCTTTTGCCCTGATGGCTGCAGTGAACACGACTGAGGCCAGAAGTCGGCTCTGCACGGGAAGCACCGTGGGAGAGAGCAAGCTCTCAGGAACCGCTGGCTTTGTTTACCTTCCCTTGAAGAAACTGGGTTGTCATCATTTTCTCTCCTTGCATAAATATTTGAGACAGTGCCATTGAAAAGGCTGGCCTGCTTTGTGAGGTACTGGAGTTTTCAGCAGTCCCCTTTGCCCTGAAAAGAACTTTCCCACCTCCTTAAACCTCATCATCTGTCCTGGATTCGTTTGCCATTTAGTTCCCTTCAGCTCCTGTGCTGGGGAATGATTTGGAACCGCTCTTAACTTGGAGTGTACTTAAAGAAGATACAGTTCAATTTAAAAAGAAATGAGGGTAATCACTGGAAATTTCTTCTTGGACATATCGTCTTAGTTCAGGGGACCAGGCACCTCAACATTTTTATCTTAAATCCTGTAGGAGATCAGTTTTGCCCTGACACAGAGTTTAATTCGGAATATGTGGTTAGAGATCATTAAAAGATGTTCAAATCTAAATATGCTCTAAAAGTCCAGGACGAGAACTTCAAAGGACAGAAAGAGGCAGTGCACGCTCGCTGTGTTGCCTGTGGCCTGCAGCCCCTGTCTGGGAAGCTGTGTGGGGAAGTGACGCCTCCCTTAAGGCTCCTTTCCTTCTTCGTGACTCCCCACCAGTTCTGCCAGCCTCCCTCCCGTGTTCCACTGTCTCCAGCAGGCCCAGCGTGGGGCTGTCCTACTTCATATGCCCTGCGGTGCCACCTGTCTGCTGGCAGCCTCACGGGACTCACTGCCCTCAGCCTGTCCTCTGCCTCTCCTGCAAGTGAAAAGAACAATAGTAACTGACTCTTGAATGGCAGATGCAGAGTGCTTCCTCCTGGCTCCAGAACCTGCCCGCTCAGGGCTTGTGGAGGGCTACCACCATCAGTCCCCTGTTACAGGTGGGCACACAGGGAGGTGGGCTCATGGGCAGTAAGCCGTGAGGTGGGACGTCTAGAGCCGGTGCTTTCCCTCTGTCCGGCTGGACGCCACGCCAGCCTCAGGTCCAGGAGCTGCAGGCTTAGCGATTTCGGATCTCAGCTCTATCATGGAGTAGTCTGCGACCTAGGAAAATGATTTTGTTTTGCAGTGCCTCCAATCACTCATTCATAAACTGGAAATAACAGTAGTAACTGCATCCTTCGTGAGTACTAAACACAAGAATGTATGGAAGTACTTAACAGGACCTAGCCCCCAATAAAGATGAAATTAGTTTTAGTGATCATTAATTCTCACTAGCCCAGGGACATAATTTTTCACTTTTAATCTGAAGCCCAAGTTCTTAGAATACAGTTAATTATGAATGAGAAGGAGCTAATACATTTTCTACCTCTGCAGTTGAACAGCTCTTGGGGCAATATTCAGCCACCTTGAGGCTCCATTTGCTCCTGTTCTAAATGAGGGATGGGAGAATCTGTGGTTTTAATGAGGACTCCAAGTTGCCCATCTCTTAGCTGAAGTGTTAGTAGAAGACAAGAAAGGAACTGGAAGTCCCTTTTCTTTCCAGAGGCAACACTTGCATTTGAACAACATCTTGCCTTTGCTCAGAAATCAGCTAGTGAAACTTCCGGTAGAAATTCTGGGTGGGAGTCTGGGTGGAGCTCATGTTTCCTGCACTGTCTCATGTGCCAGACGCTCTGCTAAGCGCACTGCCCCTGTATATTTATTTCACCCTCACAGGAAGCTGGAGAGGGAGAGATTAACGTACACATTTCACAGATTCGGCCACTGAGGCTCACGGAGATGGAGCGTCTAACCCAAGTCACACAGCAGGGGAGGGCAGAGTCGGGATTCAGACAGCTCTCAGCCTGAGCCTAAACCCAGGGCCCTGCGTTCAGCTGTGGCCCTTCATCAGAGGGGTGAATAAGTCCTGGCTGAATCAGCTATTCTCAGCTGCCTTCTCCTCCAGGTCCCACCCAGGGAGAATTGTTTCTAGGCTTTCCTTCAAATCACTGAAAGGTTTAGCTTAAATATTTTCCTGCACCTTGAAGTGATATTGGCTTGGGGCCATTCCTCCACCCCCTCCCAGCCCACCTTGGCAGGGCAAGGCCATCATGGGACAAGGGTCCTGATGCTGGGGTTCAGGACAGTGACCTCTCTGAGCTGGCGATAAAGACACCAACAGCCATTCAGAGGGGACTCAGGAGGAGCGTTTCCTCACAGCCGACCCGGTGCCAGCCCCTTCGGGAGGTCCTCACGTGAGCGGTGTCTCCGTGTCTGCTGCTCTGTGACCAGACAGCATCAGGACCTTCTGTCTGTCCATTTCCTCAGTTTTCAGTGGGGGAGGCAGGTGTTCAAAATAGCCAGTTTGGCCACTCACACCATGTAGGGTGGGCACCCCCACTGCCTCCCATTGTTGCCACAGTGACCTGAATCCACCCCCCAGACCCACTATGTGGGGAGGGCAGATGGTCTACTTAACGCTAACTGTATTGAGTGTGGGTTTGGAGTTCAAGAAAAAATTCATTCTGTTCCACTACATAATATGAATCAGTCCTCCAGACAATTAGCTGTGTGCAGCTTCTGCGAAAAGTCAAGCAGAAAAACTAGGGTGAACACTGCGAAACTAGATGTGATATAGCCTTCGCGTTGCCCAGAAATGAGCTCGGTAAACACCATCATTAAAGAGGCCACGTGGAGGATAATCCAATCTTTTTAAATTTGCTGTGCAGGAACTAGAGTAGAGCCCAGAGAAATATGTGCTCCGAGAAGGCCGTCTCAATCAGACGTTTACAATTTGGCTTTCACGATTCAGCTTTGCAGAAAAGCTAGGAGAGTCTGTCGGCCACTCCCTTCTCCACACCACCACCACGATAAAAAAAAAATGTACCCTTTTTCCTTTGTCAAAGACATCAGTATTTGGATCCAACAACAACAAATACCCTGACAAAGAGAAAGGAATTAGAAAAGCTGCCTAGCACTCCAAGTTCACACTGTGGTTAATGGGAAGTTTTATTACTGCCAAGTGCATTGCCAAATCCATTTATTTCTGTTACTGGCATTTCCTGAATTCTCCCAAAATGTCAATACTTTTTCAAGGCAAGCATCTGCTTTCAGTTTAAATGAGTGTGTCTTGAGAGTTTAGACAGGAGTCCAAAAAGTTTTCTAAATTGACACTTAACAGGTCTTTAATTACTAAGAGAAAATGTGGTGAGGTTTTATTTGCTTTTGCTAAATATCTGTCATTGAGCTAGAGCCAGGAAAGTGAGATGATGCAAATGTTTTTACTTAACACACAAGAAAAACTGTCTCACTGCCGTATAACCAAAGGGGAAATTCCCTGTGAAACTACAAATGTTTAATGGCAAGATTTGCACATTATGAACAAGATCTCATTTCTACTTGATGTTTCTCTTATGAAATCAATGTGGAAGGTGTGATTGGTTCCAGGAACCCCATCTCAGGAATTTTAGCCTTTTGGAAGTTCCTGGGGGAAACGTAAGAGTGGAATTTTGCCTGCAGAATACTAGGAGCTTTTTATTTACATATGATGACCATGTGGATAACACAGGAGCTAAGATTTGGATGCAAAATAGAGGACACTTACAACAGAGCTTCTCTGAAGGAGAAAACTTCCTCCTCCAGTTGCAGTGTTTCCCACTGTACCCCCCCACACACACACACACCCACGACCTCCCCACATCATGGGACATCCAGAGGTATCGATCACCTGGGCAAATCAGCTGGCCATTGTGACCTTTCTCTTTGGCTCAGATTGTCCCAGAAAGTCTTCTTTCTGCTTTTTTAAAGCTTCCTTTATCCTGCTACATTTAGCCTTACATCAAGTATCAATTGATCAGGCAATCCCACATAGTAATCAGGGAAGACTTTCTTTTTTATTTATTTATATTTTTTCAATATTAAAATATATAATCCTTATTACATTTTTTCCCATTACCACTTAGTCCCTTTATACCCTCCACCCCTCAGCAATCACCACACAGGGAAGACTTTCTTAAAACATAGGCTGAAAACCACCCTCAACAGAATCACCTGAGGGGCTTATTAAGAATACTGATTCCTGGCCCTGCCCCAGCCCTACTGGACCTTAGAGGGACCCTGCATTTTACCAAACACTTACTGATTTTTAAGCACTAAGATTTGAGAACTACTGACCTAAGGGAAAAGGGAGGTCAGAATATTTTTGTCACGGAGGATTATCAGTCATCAGCTGACTTGTCTGGCAGATAAGGAAATTCAGGATGCTGAGAGGCAAGAAATATTACTTAACCCTGGAGTGGTTTTACTCTCACCTGTCCAGGTGTCCCTCATAGTCCCATCAATGCCAGTTGCAGCCCCTAACAGAAGCTCTGACGGTCCTCAGTACCCTCAGTGTAACATGAGTTCCCAAAGGGACTCCGTGTGCCTTCCTGTGATCCTAACCGGAAGTGGGCCCATGGCGAGTTGTGTGGGTTATGTACTGCGGCCAACCTCATCATCAGTTTGTCCACCAAGTATGGGTTCCTTAATTCAAGCTTTTTCTACTGAATCCAGAGAGATAACCCGTGCACTTGGTTACCTAAATTACATGCTTGGTCAATTCAGAGGCAAATGTTACTTTCACATTTCCCCCTTTTTAACTGACAGGTCGATTCGCTGTGAATGGGTAACAAAGTGGCTCTACGTTGATGGGGTTTACATGGACAATGGACTTCTGGTTTTCCTAAGTAGCGTATTGTAGAGCCAAAACAAATGCATTAGGAATTTTTAATACTGTCTAATGCTAACCTCGGGCTGGTCTGTACCATCAGAACACATAGGAAATTCCTGTGATTAAGGAATTTCATGGCATCATTTTGCAATTTCCTGCTTTTCTTATTACACATTTTTACTTGGAAATAGCTACTTAAAATGTTCTTTTCTAAGAAGTTTCCTGGTGTGGCTACAAAAGAGGCTCAAAATTGTTTCTGATTCTTGCATGCCTAAACAGAAGTGAGCAATCACCCCTGAGAAGTGAAGACCCACGCCTTTGGGTGGCCTCACCATCAGCTGAGTGGGTTCTGAACTACGGGTGTGGCGTTTAAGCTTTTTCAGCTCCGTATTTGCCTTAGAATGAGGTTTCCAGGGGTAAAGCCTCTGTTTGTTACTGGTGCTATTTCACATTTAGTGCAGTGCTATTTATTTGTGTATTTAATGATGAACATTACACTAAAAATTCGTTGTGATATGAGATGCAGGAGAAAAATCACTCTGATGTCTAAGCTAATTATTTTGTGTGAATAGTTTAAAAAGTGGAAGTATATTACTTTTGAGGGAATTTCAAAAACACCACGTTCTGCTTTATTTTAAAAATTAATTTAAAAAGAGGAGAGAGATTGATTTTAATGGGTGATTTTTAGAAACATTGAGTAAGCTAATAAAAGCCAAAGCACACATTGTACCTCCTGTGAGCCCGAAACCCGAGGAGGTCAGATAATTTGCCTGAGGAATCACACCTAGTAAATGGTAGGAGCAGAGTGCAAGCCCGGGCCTGGGTTTGAGTCTGTGCTTTTAACCACTGTGCAGACTTAAGGCGGAGAAGCTGCTTAGCAGTGCCTGCTACGTTAGAAGGGGTCATAAAATGGAAACTAAACTTGTGATTTTTTTTTTATGATTCCAAGCGTTGGGTGCTTCTGCCTGCCTTAGGATCACTTCTATAATATTGAAAGAGGTGTAGAAACAGAGGTATAAAATGGATTGTATTATCCTCTGTCAAATTTTTATTAGAATATTGGGAAACTTAAAAGAGATTTGCAAAGATCTAAGAATACAGAAAGTAGAAGAACCATGGTTTTAAAAAAGTAATTTAGCAATTATTGAATTTCTGCTTTGTGCAGATCCCTGTACTGAACGTACTGAAGGTCCCCCTTGTACCGATCACTGGGATAAGAGAAGTAAGTAACGTGAATCAGACATGGGCCTGGTCTATGGAGGCACTTAAAACCTAGTCCTGGTCACAGACAGGACGCATGTCATTTAAGAGAGTGGAGGCGGGAGTGCGGACCGCGGTCTGTCGGTGGGTCTGCTGTGCTCCGAGCTCTAAATCATGGAGTCCTGCTGTTAGAGTAGCTGTGTGCTGTGGGCGAAGCACTCGGTCTCTCCAAGTATCAGCGCTTTTCATTGTTGCTGGGGTCGTGGTTGCTAGTATCTAAAGTGAAGATAATTTTTCCAAATTCATACTGCGTCATGAGAATTAAAATAAATAATGCAAAGGAATATCTCTCTCCTTCGTGGGGAGTAAGATGTCCAGCAAATAACTGTTGGGAAATGAACTTTGAAAAACTTGCCTGCCGGACACTCATGCACAAGCTTGCGCCCTCCTGCAGGAGGCCGGGCTGGGAGCCCTTCACATGCTGGGCCCGGGCCTTGGAGAAGAAAAGTAACGTGGGGCCCAGTTAACTCCTTAGAATATTGAGCGGGAGGGCAGAGAACGGCTGCCCCTTCAGAGGCCAGAGAACGGCTGCCCCTTCAGAGGCCAGAACAGGGCTCCTAACAGTGAGTCCCCTGCCACCTTTTTTTGTTATGTTTTGTTCGTTTTGTTCTTTGTTGTAAAAAGAAAACCAAAATATAAAAGAGGTAGCATATATGTGGTTGCTGACTTTGATGCATGTTTAGGAGCCCTGAGGAGGGGATCGTGCTGTGAGCTGGGTGAGTCAGGGAAGGCTCTCAGGGAGCAGAAGTTGCGAGGCAGCAGGAGAAAGCCACCTGCGAGGTGCAGGCAAGCGTGCCGGGCTGAGAGGCACCAGACCTGGACGCAGCCTTTCTTTTTTGCTTGGGACCAGGGCAGATCACCGAGGCTCCCGTGTCTCAGTTTCCACTACTGTAAACCGAGGAGGTTAGACTACACCCACAGTTCTCAGATCTGGAAGGCTGTCACATCCCTGCAGGGAGCTTCCTATGAAGATGCCCAACCTCAGAACACCAGGGTCTTTTGAAAAGCGCCCCAAGTGGTTTTAAGGCACAGTGAGGGCAGAGAAGGAGTAGGAGGTCTCTTAAGTTCTGGAGACTAGGTGGCAAAGGCCACCCAGTCCAGCTGGACTAGTGGACACCTGGGTATGTTTAGACATTGGTCAGAACTGTGACATAGAGGGTTTTAAACCAGTAGTTCATCTGTAGGCAGTAGGACATTGGTAAAGATGTTTACGTAAGGAAATGGGTTGCATGCTCTAGGAAAACAAGTATTACTTGCAGTCGTTTATACGTCATAAAAGAGGAGAGAGGGAACTGGAAACAGGCTGCAGACTAAGTGTTTCAACTCAGGTGTGTTAGCAAGCACAACCGAGTAAGGTGTGCTCCAGACTGCAATAATCTAGTAGAATTGTAGGAGTATTGCCCCCGTTTTTTAATAGGGGATAATTATCAGAGAGACATGGGCCGTAACGTAGATGTGAAAGGGATGCTCTTCAGAAGCGGGTTGAAGAGAAGCTAAGTTCTCATGTGGTAATCGTGTGACCATGTGACCAAGGAAGGTTCCATTTAGGTGAATTATCTGCTATAAGTGACTGTGTCAAATCCACACCTATTTCATAAACTCCCACCAAAGGGTGAGCAAAAGAGAGACCACACAAGAAATAGGTCTTCTATTTCCCTCTAAGTTAATATACCTACTGTTTTTTTCCCTTTCAGAAACAAAAACAACAAAATTATCACATATTAATTTTGAGGGCTTTCATTAAAAAGTTGTTTTTTAACAGCCAGTTAAGATGGCATTTCCCTGGTGTCTGATGACTGACTCTCAAAGGCTCTCATGGGGAAGTAGAGCCACTGAGGGTGCAAAGCCAAGAGGAAATGGCCTGTCTGCCCACATATTTGCATCTTGCAAAGCTCACACTAAACAAAACTGTGAGATACAGCGGTTTTCTGAAAGTGCCAGTCGGTCCCTTAAGAGATTCAGAGAAACACAGTTTTCGTAAAGAATTCAAGTTCCCTGTGCATAACGTTGATGCTAAGTTTTCCACTATGTCTCACTAATGGTCATGGACTATTTTAAGAACTAATTAACCTCACTGAGTTCATACATAAAAGGTTTCAGTTGCCATTTTAACCGAAAATTTGACAATCCAATTGTTGGATTTTTCCTGCCGATTTTGAAGAATATCCGAGCTGAATTACATCCTGAGGCACTTGATTTTCAGCCTTAATTTCCTCAATCCATATCTTCCTTTGGATTTGGAGAGAATTTCCAAATTAATGTTAATAAAGATTTACAAAATCCTCAGAGGAAGAGTCCTGCTAACCGTGAAACCAATAATAAAATTACCAGTGTTAGAAAAAGAAGTTTGTTATTTAAAAAGATGTGCCAATCAAGAGATACTTCAAGAAATGTTTTAGAATAGAAACTGGAGAGTGTGTAAACACAGTGGACCTCCACAGAATCTTCCAGGTGCTCTTTAAATGTCTGTTGACTGAAATGAATGAATCAACACGAAAGCAGCACCCATGAGCTGTAATGCAAATGTCTTATGACCGTGCAACTTTAAAGCCACATCCCGAGGACGATCTACTTAGGGTCACAGGGTTGCACTTTGATGCCAGGGCGGGACTGTGCGTGGAGAGGAGACCAGTAGGAGTCAGCTGGACCCCAAAAAGGAGAGGACAGGGTAGACAGCCACCTTCTTCGGGAAACAGCTAAACTGTAAAAGACAATGATAAATGTTTGACAAATTAAATAGTTAAATGCGAGGTATATGCCGGAAACATGACTTTTTCCCCCAAGGTCTGTGGTAAAAGGCTATCTTCCAAGTAAAATCACCTTGTAATGTGCTGCTTCTAACACTTGGAACTCAGGCATGGGAGTCAATATTAGTGTTCCCTCTGTAGATCTTTATCCTGCAGAGACTGAAGCCTGAGGGGTTTTTGTAGCAGAAGCTACTTTGAGCCACTTTTAATAATTCATGGAGTAATTATGCCACAATCTCAGCATGTGTACAGATCACCTGAGAATCTTTTTAACATGCAGGCTGCGGTTCGGTGGGTCTGTTTAGGGCCTGGACTGGGCATCCGTCACAGGCTCCTAGGCGAGGTCGACGAGACCGGTGCACGAATCGCACTCCGAACAGCAAGGTCCCCAGAGGTGACCCGGGGGTTAGAATGAGCAGACACGGTGGGCTAGAGGAGCGCCGGCCCTTGACTCAGAAGATGGATTATGTGAATGCGATGAGTCACTCGACTTTTCTGAATCCAAATTTTCTCATTAGAGAAAATGAGTTGAATAAGACAATAATACCTGCTACATGAGATGGTCGTAAGAATTAAATTAATAACATTACATGAAAACTTACCAGAGCATATGGTAGATATTCATTGCTGACTAAATGATCGTTGATTCTAAGTAGTAAGAACCTAAGCACACAATTCAGCACTGACGGCTGGTGAAGATGGGGCTCCCTTGGCTGTGTGCCCGATAGTTCCAGGAGTTTTGTTCTTCATTCTGCTGCTTTCGCCAGTTCCAATATCTAGCACTTAGCAAATGATCAGTTTGTGGGATTGTGCTAGTAGCAAAGTCGATCATTGCCAGTGGCTATTTTCGGCCTCAAAGACAGTGATATTAGGAGAACGACCCAGAGTTTCCTTGTGGCACTCAGAGGAAAGGGGACTGTCACCCAATACAACGGTAATTACTCTGGGGCCTTGGGTACTCTTCAAACCGGAGGCATGATCACTGGGAGAAGATTGAAATGAAAAACACAGACCCAGCCTCAAAACTTAGTAAAAACGTGATGATGAAAGAGCTGATTGTTGTTTGCCAGCCGGTAGTCACAGTATTTTCTAATGTTACAAATTATGTGTAAAATGTATGTCTCTCGGTTATAAAAACAAAGACTACTGTGGGCAGTCTGGCTGGCTTGTCGCTCATGGGCGGCTTGGCCGCCGTAAGGGGCCCAGCCCGGCAGAGGGGCAGCGGGTCGCCCAGGGGCTCGGATCATCTTCCGCCTGGCTCCCGCGCCGTCCAGTTGCTCACACAACTTGCCACAAAGTTGCTGCTCTGAGAGTCTAACCTTCTGGCTAACAAACTTGAAAGATATTCAATAAAACTCCCCAACAGTGCATAACAGGAAGTGAAGGCAGAAAAACCAGAGAATGGCCTGCAGCATCATTTATGCCTTAACATCTCTTTCCACTGAGAATTCAGAGGCCGAAACGGTTAACGCTTCGAGACAGTGTAGTTCAATTCGTTTGCAATAAAACCAATTCATTTGCAGCTCATTTGCAGAGTGGATCAGTTACTCTTGGCTAAAACAAATAGATCTGAAAGCCTAATCAGAGGATCAAAACAAAGTTTTATTAAAAGATGTTTTTCCCCCTTCTTGTAATCTATAGGTCCCAGGAGAAAAAAGAAGAGGCTATCACTTTACTGAAGGATTCCATTAAATATGGTCCAGAGTTTGCAGATGCTTATTCAAGCTTAGCTTCATTACTGGCTGAGCAGGTGATGGTTTCCATTTAATTTCACATAATATTTTTTAAATTTTACTGTTGAATGAATAAATTAATATTACACAGATTTTGATACTCATGGTTTAGTTTATAAGCTCACACTGGACAACTAACCCCTACATCAGTTTTCTTCTAAACAGAAATTACAAGCATAGTATTCTCACTCTAGTATTTTCTGTGTAGTGTAGGTGATCTTTAGATAAAAATGGTTCATTACGGGCCTTTGATATATTCTCTGTCACTTTGGGACAAAATCTGTGATGAACAACATACGGTACTTGCCGACTTTATTACTATTTACTTATCACATTTTTCTGGGGGGATTGTTAAGGTACTGAGATCTCTAAACTTAATACGGAACCAATTATCAATCATCTTATAGATCAGTGTCTTAATACCTGTTAGACGATCACAGAGGCTTATAGGACAGGCTCCTGAGACAACATTTCTCTCCGCATAAAGTAAAGGAGTATTTTGATTCCACTCCTTCTTTCCACTTGTGTCTAACTGATTTGGTACCGCTTGGCAGTGTGCTGGGTGCCTGCCCCCTGCTATGGGGACACAAAAGTAAGCTGTCTTCTCCAAATTGATGGTAGTTTTGTTGACACACGTAAGTGCCCTCAATACAGTAGATTCTGCTATCATACAATTGCCTTTAAAATCAAGCAGAACACCCTTGAGAGATGCCCTGCACCACTCAGCTGGCTTAAATGTAATAGACGATTTGGTAGTGCAGGTCAGGTACCTGGAGGTGCAATTTGCATGTGAAAAACTTTGGAGGGTTCACCAGGAAACAAAATTAAGACATTCTATGGATATTTACGTGTCAGAAATGATAAGTGTAGTCTAATAGTCTAATAGTCTACTTGTAATGTAAGTGGCTTTAGACAAAAGCCCATGTCTCTAGTGGGTGGTTTTAATGATAGTTTTAGCACAATACTTGTGCTAAAATGATGATGGTCGTGTTCTATGGTATGCACTAGCAGATCTCAGCTGCCTTTGGCTTGTGCTGAAACAGACACAGTAGGGGTTTTCTGAAGAAATGATTGACTCCGTCATTGTTCCCTCCTCTCACCTTGTTCAGCGTCCTTCATTTTCATCAGAAGACCCTCACCGTGCCGATGCTTGACTGGCTGTCTTCCAGCTACTCAGACTTGCGAAGCGTCTCCTCACTCAGGGCCTTCACACAAACTGTTCCCCTGGCACGCAGCACTTCTCTCCCAGACTTCTTAGTGTTTCCTTCCTCATGTCATGCTGGTTTTGGCCCAGATACCACCATATTGGAGAGGTCGTGTGTGACTACCCTTTGTAAACATGAATCTCGCACTCCCCACCTGTTCTCTATCACCTCACCCGGCCTTACTTTCCCCCGTATCATTTCCCACCATCTCTCATACATCTGTTTGCCTGTGATCCTTCTCCCACCACTGGAACACTTAACGCCATGAGAATGGCTGCCTATTTTTATTCACGTCTATATCTCCATGCCTGTCACATTGCATGCAATCAATAAATATTGAGTAAATACATGAATCAATAGGAACTGAAGGACATGGAACGCATCCCTCCAATCCAGCACACGCTCTACATTTACTCTTATATTACAAGGAGGGCTGGGCCCATGGGCCAGCCTGTTTTGTAACTGAGTCGTGCCTCTGCGTGATGCCCTTGTCCTGCACTGAGGAATAGCCGTGTGAGATGAGTCATTTCACCTGTGGGGTCAGGGTGGGGGTGAGGCCAGCACCTCTTACATCGATCAGCAGCTTCTTTACAATGTCTCCAGGGAGAAATTTCTCTCACGTTTCAGTATTAGGAAAGGCTAGGCTTTTGAGTTATAAGGTTTGCGTTTTATTTTTAATCTACTGCATGAAAAATCTTGCAAATCCTGGAAAGATCAAATCTGTTTCCATCCCCCCTGAACCCCACCTCCAACTAACAGCCAATCTAGACTATACAATCTGCTTCTCTGTGAGTGTGGCTTTTAATCCTGGGTTTATGATCATTTGCCTTAATAATTTATTTTTATTCAGTTTATGTTGTATATTTTTGAAAGCTGCCTCAGTTTCTTTGTGAAATAATGAGGTATAAGTAACTAAATAAATAAGGCATTGCATTAATAGTTCCCATTCATACTTTTTTTTCAAAACTCACCAGGACAAATAGTAAACGTTAAATTGCTCTCCTTGGTGAACATGACCCTTGAGATAAATGACGATATCGCTTATCTAATAGCACTAGTAACACCACAGTACGCCGCGCTGGGGGAGCTCTTTACAAATACTCACACGGTTCCATCTTTCTGTAATGCCATCTTTTCTTTCTCTCCCTCCCAAAAACCTCCCTATTTTTCAAGATCCAAGTCAACTTCCACTTCCCTCCTCAACATTCTTCCACCTTCCCATCTCATGGTGAGTGAAATTGTCTTAAAGCTCCTATAACTTTTTAGGAAACACATATCGACTAATCATATACCTTTTCACTGGTCATAGTGAAGGAATACGATTCCTTACTGTGTCAGGCAGGCATGCAGACAGCGTGTCTTAACTTCAGTTACTTTGGTATTCAGTGACCCTGTGCTGTGCTACTACAAAGCATTTGACAGTGAACGGGGGCACCTGGGCCTAGACCTCACTTCATGGTAACCAACTGCTTGGACTTGGGTAAGCACTACTTTACCCCTCTGGGACTCAGTTTCCAAACCTGAATATTGATAAATACCCTAAATTATCCACACTGTCTCTTAAGCCTCTAACACTTTAGGGTGTCTAAAACTGTCTTGTTTAACATCAACTACATGCTAATGAATATTTAACAAATAGCTCAAGGCTCCAATGTAATTAGTGCTATTGTTTCTATACAAATAAAGTTTTAATACGCTAATATGGGAAAAGTGATTTTGCCATAATAAGTATCTGAAAGTTTCCGTTGTATTCTTTTTCCAAATTAATGAACTCCAAGTTCATTAAAAAATTACTATTTTTAAAATGATAGAGATGTTTAGTGACCTTGAAATTTATTTTAGTCCATTCTGCAGTATCTTACTATTAACAAATTTTATAGATGGTAATGACTAAAAAGGATGGCATATACTTTTTCATCATTTATGTTTAAGAAGTATCAAATGCTTTATTTAAATCAATTACGTAATAAATTTGTTTTTTTGAGAATCACAATGACAAGGTGATGTAACATTGCATATCTCATAGTTGATGTTGTGGACAAGTTTTACGAAAACCAATTATGACTATGGCTGTGATCTCTTCTTACATACAAAGGCCACGTCTTTGGCCAGTCTCTCCTATTCTGGGTTCAGATGCAGAATGCTGTGAGATCTAAGAGCGTAACTGGAAGAGGGAAAGGCTCTCTGTGCTGCTCCTCTGGGCAGTGGACTTGAACATCAAAGAGACAGAGTGGCTGAGCGGTATAACCCAGGATTGCCTTCTCTCCCTTTTAACATCTTGTCTTCGTTTTGAATTCCTTAGATAAAAAGAATGCCTCAGATATACAAGCAAGGCACAGAAAAACTATTAGAGGGGAATCCACCTAGCTTCACATTCTTTGGAAGCAAAATGAATTCTTTGTGTGGGGGGGATGGGGGGAGTGGCACGACCTTGTACAACAGCATTCTGCAAGTTCAAACACCCAGGTGTATGAAAGCAGTGTGTGCAGACCTTGGTCAATCTGAGACACACTTGCGAAGCCCTCCCCTCACAGGTCACCTACCAGGGCCACCTTTGCACATGGATGGCCTGTGCTTACTGTGGCTGGGGCTGATCTCATGTTAAAGAACTCTTTCCTGCGCTGGACTGAAACCACCTGTTCTGTCGTTGGCTCCCATTAGGCCCAGTGTGACAGAGAGCTTGTTGAGCACAGTTATCTTGTCATGTCTTTAATCGTCTCTTCTCTCAGATAGCCCCACTTCTTTAAACTTGTTTCTCATTTACCCTGCTTTCCAAATGCTTTCCCTCCAGTCATGTCGCTTTGCCTCACCTCTGGATTGCCTATTTTCTCTATGACAGTGTGGCTCCCAAGTCGAACTGGCTTCTCCAACCAGTTCATAAGCTCATGGTGGAGTAGAAATACTTGCTTCCCTGTCTTGAGATCCTGTGTACCTATTATTTCACACCCTGAAATGAATAATGTTAGTTGTTTAGCGTCCACATGATAACCTGGCTCGGATTGGAGATCCAATCAACTGAAAACCGTAAAAAAGTGGAGAATTGTTAATCCAGGTCTCACTCCTTTGGCAGGCAAGTTTTTACAGGCTGGATGAAAGAATTCATCTTCATCTGTATTTTATCTCAACTTCTTTATATCAGCCTAAAATTTCAGGACTTTTTTTTTATGCCATTCATTTTATTAACTACCCTTTCCAGCTGTTCCAGTTGCCAAATGGAGTAAGAATAGCTTCTAGTTATTTATTTACAGTGTTAACAAATGATGTTGCTTGGGTCACAGGCTATAGAATTTTCTCACCAGGTTGACCTCTATTTTACCCAAGACTCTTTAGGTACAGTTACTCAACTTTTGGTTAATTTGTTGAATTATACAATAGGGGCCCTCATATTCCCAGAATTTATTTATAAAAATATGTAGTTATTTTTACATGTTTAAACTTCAATCACCTTCAAAGTACTCTCCATTTGATGCAATATACCTACCAAGACTGTTTTCCACTGCTCAAAACAGTTTTTGAACTCATCCATTTTGATGGCTTTTAGTGCTGCTACCAATTTTTGTTTAACTCTTCCACATCAGCAAAACGTTTCCCCTTGAGGACTTTTTTCATCCAGGGAAACAAACATAAAGAAGTCACTCAGGGCAAGATCAGGTGAATAGGGAGGGTGCGGCATGGAGCTCATGCTGTTTTGGGTCAAAAACTGCTGAACACTCAGTGTGGTGTGGGCAGGTGCGCTCATAAATCACCCATCATGAAAATGACAAACACATTGAAAGAGTCTTCCAAAAAAATTCACTGAAATCAAAAGCAGTCTCTCACAGCAACACCAGCTGGTATACAGGTGGGTTCCTAGAACACTAATCTAATGGGGGGACCCTGTACTACAAGGGGCCTGCCCTCCAGAAGATAATTCTG